>JACGCM010002844.1:0-49386 GCA_014058105.1 Kingdonia uniflora
TTCAACTCGTCTTTCCCAACAACTCTCGCGGCCCTTAGCGTGAACCCCCCAAACATCACTCTACGCAAACGACAAAGGGAGAAGCCCCAACCCAGCAACCCTACATACTTTCCACCGACGACAATAATGACTATGTTGGCGACACCAGGTACATTCATCACACCACCGATAAGCGTTCCCAGCACAACACGTCCAACAACGCCGCAACAAACACACCACAGCCCGGTAACCCAATTGGGTCCGCTCACGCCAGCAGTTCAGAATAACGAAAATTTTGGCCAGAATGGAAAGACCCACCAACAGGCTTCACTACAGCAAGAACCAGGGGGTCCACAATAGTATTTTGGTCCCATTAATGGGGGCTCTAACCGGTGGTTTTTGGCATCCGCAACGACGTTTACTCCGGGTCGACTACAAGTACCTCCAATACCACAACCGGTATTAACATGGGTGGCAATGATAGGAATTCGATAACCTCCAGCGGAGACTGGAAAAATAACGGACAAACGTTGGGCGGACAGGTGTCAGTTGGGGCACCTCCTTATGTACCACCTCGACCTCAGAGGTCCCCTACACCTCCCTAAGGGTCACGATATCCAGGGCAAGGTACGCAACAGAGACAATGGGCATCGGAAGCTAGGCTCCCAACAGAGAGCAAGTATTGGGATGATTCTGATCAGAGAGGATCTAGAGACAGGTACGGTGTTCATAATAGGAAAGGTAGAGGTCGTGGAGTTCTGCTCAATAGCTTTGGGACGCGTGTTCGTACTGATTCTTTTCAACCAAACCAAGGGATATCCACAAGATATGGACAGCAGCCACAGTATGGCACACAGGGGTACGAATATCAGGGTAACCATAAAAATTAGGTAGCCAACGCCGCTATTTTAACATTCCAAAATTTGAATTCTGACGTTAAAATTAACGTACCTGATTATGATGGGAAATCGGACGCGGATAGTTTTATTGATTGGTTAAACAGGGTTGACAAAATGTTTGCGTTTCAGAAAGGCACACGGTAAAAAATAGTAAGTTTTGTTGAAACAAAATTAACAGGGTATACCTTAAATTAGTAGGAAAGTGTTCAGTAGTTGCGGATATCCGTGGGTGATGATTATGTTACTGATTAGGAGGTTATGCGAGGGGAGATGATGACTCATTTTATCCCGAGTACCTATGAGGAGGAGAGTTTTCCTAAACTCTAAACTTTACGACAGGCTAGGAACCAGCCGGTGGATGATTACACAGGCAATTTTTACATGTTATCCTCACGGGTTGTATTATCGGAGTCCAAAGCGCATTAAGTTAGTCGTTTCGTTTGGGGCTTACAAAACAGATTCAAGATGAGATGGTTTTGTTCTCACCGCAATCGCTTTCGGAGATAGTTGAGATGGCTCATCGGGTTGAAGTTAAATTAAAGCCTTCGAGATATTCGTCTTTTACAACACCTTCCACAGTTACGATGTTTACGACTCCAACAACCCCTGCAAGAGTAGTCAAACCAACGGGTACAGCTAGCACGGCAATTTGCTAAAATTGCAGAAAAACAAGGCATATGGGCACGAGTGTCCTAATCCGCGGAAGCAAATGACGCCTGGGTCACAACGGCTACATGATCAGATAGATGATGCACTTGAGCAGCTGTTGAGCGACGACTATAGTGACGCAGAAATTGCAGCGATGGACCTTCCCCCACCTTGAATTCCACTTCTAAGAGGGGGAGAATTGATAGGCCGTGGGTCGTCATGACCACGACCTAGGCGCACGTCTTTCCTGACCGATCTCTAATTAGTCTCTTTTATTATTTATTTATTTTATTCTAGATAATCCTCTATATTAAGATAGAGAGAGGTGGGGATCTCCTATATCTAGGAGAATCCTCGGGTTAGACAGCTAGTGTTGAGTTTTGAAATAGAAGATAAACCCTAGATGAGTGTAGATAGAGCTTATAGTCATTGTTTCAATTGTATAAAAAAATCGTTTAAATTAGTATTAAGTAACTTGCTTCCGCGCTCGTAATTTGTAACATGAGAAGTTATAGGGTCAATGTTCATGACTTAGCTCATGAACAAACTAACTTATCAAGATTAGAACTCTGAGGGATGAGTATAGAAAAGATAGTTTGCATAACATTATCAAGTAGAGAGTTGTAGGCCCTAGAAAGAACCCATATGTGGTTGTCATGGTTTGCAAAGTTATTTTCATCAAACGACTGAAGGGAGTGTTCCTACATTAGGTACAGTTTAACAAATGTATGGGATGCTAAATTTTGTCTTCTCTCCAAAACAACTAAAACCTTCTCTCCTCAAGCTACCTCCTCTCTCTCCCTCTAGGGTTCAATCCCTGCCTCCTCTCTTTCTCTCTTTCTCTCTCTCTCTCTTGGTAATTTACGGTTCGACATGATGGTGATTCCTGAGAAGTCAATCATCGGGTTTCTTTGTTTCGATTGAACAATTGGGTTTCTTTGTTTCGATGGAACAACTAGGTTCTTCAATCTTGATTCACAGGATTCATGCTTGATCTTTTCTCTTTGCGATTCAAGGTATGCAATTCGAGTTCTGCAATCTGAAGTTCTTCAATTTTGAAATTCAACTCAAATGAGGAGACAATTGGGGAAGAACGGTCGTTTAATTCCTACCGTTTTGCGGTTTACTAGTTTTAAACTTGTATTGAATGTATCATTCATAGGCTAAGTAGGATAGATTATCATCAATCCAAACTTCGCTCAAAAATCATTGTCCAGACAATATCTGCGGAGTCACCTTAGAAACTCTACCCAAAATAAGAAGGATAGCAAGATATTTCTCAGGCTTGACACAAAGTTTAACAAAAAGCCTATGACCAGGATGCTTCACAATTCTTTTAGTAAAATTAGCATAGGGGAGACCTCTGGCTTGTTAAAGTTAAATTATTGCTACGAAATAGCGGAGAAGTCTCAGGACTCTGGTATTAAATGATGGCCTCATAACACGAAGATTGAAGATCTAAGGGGATTATGGAGCTCCTCGTCTTCAGGGACTAACGATATGTATGTTTGCACATGAATTAAGACTAGGACGAAATAGGAAAAGGGAGTTGATCAAAGACCATTGCGCCTATCACAGGCTTAGAAAATTTTCTTTGAGGTCTAACTAAATCAAGAAAGTTTTTTCCTGAAAAACATGTAGTTTGAGGACAATTTTTTTCTAGGAGAGTGACCTCATACGGTTCCCATCAGATTGGAAATAACTATGAGAGTGATTTGCACAGACAAATGTGTGGACAATGACCAACAGACTTGAGATATATGACACAGAATAAGGGCAAATTAAATAAGCAAATACTACCATATAATATTTGATAGAACTAATTTGGCGGAAGCCTCAAATTATAAACTCAATCAAATTGATAAAACTATGGTTTATAGTTTTCCCCAAACTTAACAAAGAAACATTTCTTCAAAACTACTAACTCTAAAGAAAATAATAAACCCATGCCTTCTTTTATATAGAAGGCAAAGGGGCTCATAAATTAGAAAACCTAATTGTACTCTAATTGGGAAACTTCCCTTATTCATGCAAATAAAAATAAAATAAGAATTAAAACAAAATAAAAGGCACATTTTCTAGATTTTCTAATAGCTTCTAGACCTCTACCCAAGAAGGGTGGGAAGACGACCGTGACATATCAATATCTCACCCCTTTCCGAAGTGCCAATAGTACATGTGTTTTCAAATCTATATCACGTTTAATCACATTTTCCTAATTGCATTCATATCTTCTTAACAAAATATACTTCTAAAATTTTACTACATTATTGCAAGGATTTTATACATTTTCGAAAATTGGATCTCTCCGAAGAAAAAGTTGGATGCAAAACCTGAACTAGACTTGAACAGTTCAAATACTGTATATACCGCATAATCAAACTGCTCAGCAAGATTTAACACCTGTTATTCTATTGCGCAGTAACTAGATTTGATAGTCCCAAACTCCCTTCCACTGCAGACGTTTGTGAAGAGTATGCTAATGCATTCCGCACAGAATCTTACAATGAGTTCTGGGCACGTGTCCTCACCTTATGCAATGAAGATGTTTTCACAGGTAAACCAGTAGAGTCGAGCACGGCTGCCAGACTTCCATCATACAGGCTCTTTGCAGAACACCTCTTGGACCCAGACCAACCAACTATTACCAAAATCTTGGATTTAGTTCAGCCTCAATACCACCCTGAAAGTCACTCTCTCCTCTCTGACTACTTCTCCAAAACTGCTGATGCCTCTCTCCTCTGTAGTTTCCTGATAAAACAAATCGATCAAACCCGTCTCAAGTACCGCCCTTTGAAGATCACTCTCAACTCCCTCGGAAGTGCTCAATTGTCATTGCAAAACCATTGTTCGATCATTTTTCAAAAGCTTACAGAATTCTCCAATTCCATGAACCCATTTGGCTCCTTAGCTTCAACGCTTCGACGCATTAAGACTTTGCAAGCTGAGTGTGTAAGCTTGCTCAAACGGCTCGAGTTAACTCATGAAAATGTTCGAGCAAAGCTCCATTTGATCAAAATCTTCAAACGTAGCTCAGCTATCATTGCTGTGGCATTAACAACATCGTTTGTAGTAATTGTGACAACGCACGGATTAGCAATGGTTGTAGCAATGCCAAGTTTCATAATGGCTTCACTTAAGTTTCCTTCGTCAAGGAAACTAGTTCAAACTTCAGCACAGCTTGACGCAGCCATTAAAGGAACATATATACTGAATAGGGATCTTGACACTATAAGCCGCCTTGTTACTCGATTACAAGACGAGTTGGACCACATTCGAACAATAGCTAAATTCTGGAAAGAGCGACTAAATGACAGACTCCAACCTAAAGTAGAAGTGGCACGTCAACTACAGAAAAATGACTTGAGCTTTAGCCAGCAAATAGATGAGTTGGAGGAACACTTGTATCTGTGCCTCATGACTATAAATAGAGCTAGAAGCTTGGTAATGAAAGAGGTTTTGAAGGTTTGTCGTGTTTGACTTGGGTCAACGATCTCCATGACTGATCCCCATACTTCTTGTATCCATATAAAGTTCCAACTTATATTTTTTATGGACTTTCACACTCAAGTTTTACTTTTCTTGAATAGATATTTATTTTTTCTATTAAGGATTACCTGATTAGGAACTTCTTATCGAGTTGAGTTCTATTTTATAGTTGTTTGTATGCCAATTTCGAAGGTAAAATAGGCATTGCAATGTTTCCAAGTTGTAATTTCTTCTTTATTCTACAAAAACAGATTTAAGGAAATAACTTGAGATTTTGTTCTGGATCTAGGTTGCAATTGTATGGGAAGATATGTAGTCCCTGTCTTCACGGTTTAAAAAGTTGTGATTGATCGCGATAAGTACTGTTGGATTTCGCAAAAATCCATTTGCAAGATGCGTTTTGATATCGATATTGTGATCCTAGTACGAATTGGAATTTCCAAATTTTCTTCCTTTCTCTCCATCTTTCTTCTCTCTCTAACAGTTTAAGAGCATCTCTTGCAATGCCTACTCACAAAAACTTGAAACTCAAGCTTTTCAACGGAACCAGCTCAAGTCTCGTCCAACAATTGGAAACTTACAAACCGAACAGGCGCCTCAGACTTAAGGAATATACTAGAAAAAAGGAGAGATGTTGGGCCTCTTACATGAACCTATGATTAACCCATTATCCATGAACAGTGGGAAGACAACCATGACCTATCAAATCCTTCCAAATCTTCTCCCTCAATAACATTATTCGTAGTACGCCCCCTAAGACGAGTAACACTAGTCACTTGATTCATTCTTTAGTAGCAGGGTTATTTCAAAGCATCAGATATCCCCTTGAGAATTTGGCAACGATAATGGTCGACTTCTTGTCTCTCTAACTGCAACTCTATGTTTTCTTTCTCAATCCCTACTTGTGAAATCGCTGGCAGCTTGTATCTTGGGTTGACTTGCATCTCGCGAAGGAATGATAAGCCCCTAGACTATGTGAGGCAACAACATGCTCAAGTATGTTTACTGCGAAAATGGTGAAAAAAATAAAGTGGATGGGTTGTGGTTACAATTGAAGCACACTCTTTGTTCTCGCAAAGGATTCTATTTTCATGGTGGATTGAAGCATTGAGGGACTGGAGGGGAACTCAATTGATAACTGATAGCTGCAACAGGGGTTTCGAACGGATAAGTGGTGCAAGCTTAAGAAACAGAATGGACTAAACTGCATTTTCGAAACTTGGACTTAATCTGACTTATCTGGAGTTCTGGGCATGGACCTTTCCGATTTCTCTTCACAACTAGATTGATCAGATATCCAACTATAAGGTTCAAAAGCCTACTTTATAGAGACTATTCAATGGACCTGTTCTGCATTTTCCTTGTTTTCCTTTTCCCTTCCTATTCAATCTTCTTCTAAAGTAGATCATGTTTACTTGTTTATAAAGGAAAGCCGGATCTGATTTGTACATGTAATCTTTGGTTAGTAAACAGTCGGAGGAACTGGTTTTTCACATACCTGGGTGGATACAAATACTGGAAAATAATGCACAACAGTAACATGATTTGCAGCAGTAATGAAATTCTAACTGAGCAGGTAGTAACTGACCTTTGACTGGATAGATGGAAAGATCTCGTCTGAAGACTCTGAACCAATGTCACTAGGTCACTAGTACTAGAAGAATCCATAAGCAACAAAGGTAAAGCCAAGGACAAAAAGCTTTATGCTCCAGAAATCCACTGGCAGCGCCAGTAAAGATGATTAAAGTAAAGAGAACTTCAAACTCTATATCAATGAAAATTTTAATGAGATTCAATACCCCGTACACAGCATTTGTTTCCTATTAGGATGTGGTTGTTTGCTACATATGATATAAGGTCTTCCCCGCCCAGAGGAAAAAACACTATTCAATTCCTGTACTATCTAATTGAGCATTAAGAAGTACACATACATTCGCTACAAAATCATAGATGGCAGTTAAAGAAAATGCATACATAGGCTAAACACATAAATACAGTTAACTGATTGATCACAATAACGTAAACCCAGCAGAAGAGAAATTGTAACACGGAGGTACCACCAAAATGATTATCTTCTATATAAGTACTTTGACAGTGGGAACTTCAGACTTCTTGCAACCTATCAACCATTTCAAACATATTCAACTTTAGAATTCGGAAAAACAGAAGAATTCGTAAAGCAGAAGAAATGCTGGATAAACTTCGAAATAAGCGAATACAACAATCACCTTTAGAGCCATGTCTTCACTCACTGTAGACCGGTAACGAGTTAAGCCTTCCAAAGGGCAGCTTTCTCCTCTGCTGATAAAACTAGCATTGCAGAGAGTAGATAATTGCAATAACACATCAGACATAAGTCCACAGTCCCCAACTTCTACCTCTAGTAATCCATCTTTTAGTTGTTCTTCCTCAACAAAACCTTCTGCAACTGACGTGATACATTGAAATATAGCTAATAATCTCTCCAACGGGAAAGTTCCAGGCCCTTTCATAAGCAAATCTTGCTCTCCCTGTTCTTTTTGCTCCTTCGATGTCTCAGAGGACCTAAATAAACAAAAAAATGTATATTACAACAAGTTATTACGGCCTTTGTTGATCAACTAAAACATTATTATCTTGGCACCTAGCTTCTATGAATAAAGCAACGCATCGATGCCAATGACAAGGCAGACCGACGAGTTCGAGTTAGGGATCTACGTAATGTGTACCTTATCCCACAAAAATGGGACTGTATAAGTAGGTAAGCACTATGATGTACATCTCATCAAATCATGATTGACATTTTTGAAATATTCAGACAGTTAATTTTCTATAAGGATGCTCTAATCATCTCCTCAAATATATATCCTATTTTGTTCCTATGTGGAATCATATGTAAGAAGATTGGTTATCAATTTATCTATTTTCTTATAATGATGTGTCCCCGATCTTGACACACAAATAATATGTAGTCATTCCAGGATATTGCAAGTAGAAGAATATGAAATCTTCATAGCCTGCAATGTAACAGAAGTTCAATAACACTTCCTTCCCCCTTCAAACTCTGGATTTTACCATGTATCTCGGAATTTGCAGTTTCAAACAAAAACAGGCGAGCACAAACAAGCAAGATTTCAAATTAAGTCTAATAAACACATGAAGTTAAAGCAGTCCACAATAAATGTTAACATGGTCGTGGCTGCCCCACAATTTTAAAAGCAAAGCAGCCTGACATCTAGATACTTAGTACCTCTAAATGCAGCAAGATAATGTCGATTAATTAACAAATTGACTTACTTTCTCTTGCGCTTTCTATTATCACCACCTCCAGTAGAATCAAAAAGTGCTGCATCAAGGGTAGCCGGGTTTCTTGAAGCAAGAAATGCAGAAATAAGAAGATACTTTGCAGATATAGATATGTGGAAATCTATGTCATTTGGATCTTGCCCATCACCTAATTTCCTTACATTTTCTTTCTTCTTGGCTTTCTCTTCGTTTTCTTCAACTTCAAGAGATGAATTGGATAGGACCTTAAATACCTCATTCGTAGAAAGAGCTATATGCGGATTTAGATAACTACACAATATTCTCTTCTCATCACGGTTAGGAACAAGTCCCAAATCACTCAAAGGTTTGCAATATTTCTGAAACAAGGGTTCGAAAGCAATAGATAATACATCTATACGTCGTGTAATTCTACAGAAAGGGTTCAGAACCGCACTGTTTCAAAAAGAAAGAAAAAAGATCAATCAAATCAATATCTAAATAGAAAATAAGGACTGTACATAAAGGTTCAAGAAAAACCTTGAATACTTACTCGAGAAAAGATGAATAAAGCTTGGGGTTCGGCTGGTTTCTCAAGAAGATCTGCTCAAGCTCATCTTCTGTGTAATCAGGAAAAAAAAGATGAACAGGTTCCTCCGCCAATACAGTATCCAGGTAATAGGTATCAGGCGAACTATTGGTGATGAAAATCAGGCCCACTTCAGGAATTTTCAGGTAACAGTGGAGCTTAAATAACAGAGAAATTATACCAGAGTGTTTATGCCACTCTCGAACAAGTTCAATGTCATCAAATATCAAATAAACCATCTCGCCGGAAGCCCGTTCTCCTGTTTCCAATAAACCAGGCTTTGCAGAATTGGCTTTAAGACTGGTTATCACCCCAGTCAACAACTCTTGGAGATAAGTAACAAAATCAGCTGGTCTTTCACAGCGTTTAGCGCTAGAGTAACCATTACCCAGGTTCCTTCTATGAAGAGCCAACTGATTCAATATTGATTCAAATAACACACGTGGGTTGTAACAAGTACGACAGCCTGAATAAACAAAAGGCCGCTTTAGATGCCTGAAAATCTGAAGTACAACACTTGTTTTCCCAGTAGACGGACCACCGTAAAGGTAAAGAGGAAGCATGGGGGAGTTCAATGGACCAACCAAGCGTAAGATATCAAGTATTTGAAGCTTTCTACCAGGAAAGTTGGAGACCAATGTGTCCAAACTTACGTGTTCTTCTCTAGAGACAAGATCATCAAGTATCGATGGAGAACAACTATCAACTTTCTTTTTAGACTCTTGGATTTTATTAGGTGTGTTTGGCATACTTGAAGAGGAAGATCTAGTCGTTCTTCTTATAACGTGCGGGGATCCTTCGTTCTCCATCTCTTCACACTAAAGTGTATAAACTCAACCCCTTAATCCCCTGCACTATAAGTACGAGCTTCTGAGGCAATCCAATCTTTAACTACCCTAACAAAAATGTATCGTCTTCTTCTTCCCAAAACTTGTAAAGATGATCTACATATTTTCTGGGAACCAAAGAATCTGAAACAAGTAAAAACATAAATAAGAATCTGAAACAGACCAAAACAATCAGTGATACCTTAAAGTAAATAAAGGGGTTTATCAAATCCCTTGCAATGCGTCATTTCTTCCCCACAATCCTAAAATAGCAGATTGTTTTCAAGCATTTCAACAAACAAATGGAGTTCATGGAAACCCCAACCCCATCTAGATAAAAGTCAAATCAGTTGGAAATGATTAGCGAAAAAATAAAAACCTCAATTTGAAGCCCTAATTGGACTAATTAGACTACGTCACAACAAATAACTGTAATAATCACAACAAATAATAAGAATGTAAAACCCTAATTAGAGAAAGTATGAACCCTAATTAGAAATAAATTAACCTGATTGACTGATTGTGTGCACTTACAATTTGATTGGAAGTTATTTGAGGAAATGTGTACAACTCAAATCAATTTGAGAGAGAGAGAGAGAGAGAGGGGTTTAGAGGAGAGTTTGTTCCCGCGCTGGGATTTTACTTTCAAGTGGTTCATTGTCCTCGAGATGCATAATACTGTTCCCGGTGGGAAACAGACGGGAATATGGCAGTGGTTTTAACCCTTGTTAGCAATTCGCCTAATCTATACTAGTGTAGCCACACGCGCGATGCGCGTGCAACTTCCCTTTTTCAACATAACTTATATGTATTGAAAAAAACTACATCTGACTTAGAAGTTGTCTTCTGACACGGTAGAAATAATAGTTAAGATCAATATTATACACATTTGCATTCGGTAGTAATATAAGAATTCTTAATTTCTAGTAATTTTTCTCATTTGCCCTGCTTGTTTCTCTTTATTTGTTTCAAAACCTAAGTCCATTTCTAGATGTATTTTGAGCATTGGTGACTTCCAAAATTAGACAGGGCATGCTTGCAGAATTAAATATTGGTGCCTATCCCCATCCTGCAAAAGACCCATGTTAATGTTATACCCCTCGCTACATGTCATTTTTTTCTTCTTATGATTTTAAGCCTACGTGGATGGCTAACTTAGCCAACCTGTTGCTGATGCTCTAAGTGGGTTTCAGTACATTTTTTCTTTGGACTCCATGTTCAAAGAATACTATATTTCTAGTAGTAAAAAATAAGTTTGTGCTTAGCACGAACAAAATCATCATTAGAAAGAATGGAACATGGAGCCAAAAATGAGTCGTGGAAAATTCCTTACAAATATTTTATCAAATATCACTGCTATTTGATTGGAGTTAATAAATAACAGTTGACCATCGTAGGTTATGTTATTTTTTCCTAAAAATGATTTCTATGAAAAATCGATGGTTAAATCTCCACAACAAGAACAACAACTATATCCATTGCTGAGAGAAACGTTTAAAATATAACTCAGACGGAAGTAAGGTTATACAATCTCGAAGATATGGATACTTGCTATGTTGTTTGTCACCTCCTATTTTTGCCACAATACATTAAAAAAAACACTATTAGGCTTGATTCTCTCTTCGAGTAAGGGCTTTAATATGATTGGTAAATATGTCAACGTTTTCCAAAAATGGTATGACCGTTATCCATGCCTTTAATCCAAAAATGAATCTCATATACTAATAAACTATAAACAATTTCTAACGAAAGTGACAAATTACAGAACTAAAAACTTGGGATTTGATGCAAAGCACGAAAAACATGTGAATATTTCATCCTTTTAATTTCCATATGCAATATTCATGATAAACTCTTTTGAAGGTGCTAAACATGTATGTATTACGAATACAATGTTTGGTCATTGTTCATTATCTTTGAACATAATTTAAATCATTTATGCACACTTAATCAATAAATAAAAATGCAATTAAATGCAACTGAAACTGATAAAACATGGCTAATCACTCTGTGTTAGGCTATTGATTGCAACCTGTATTGAGTGCATTAAAAGATACTCACACAAAGTTGTAGGATTCTTTGCACTTGAGAACTTGGCTTGGTAGCAGGGATGTAAGATTCGTCCAAAAGTACAATAACTTAAACTATATTTAGTGTGCAGCAAATATAATTTTGGGGTTTCCTATACTTTAAGGAATAAAGATTTAGGTTTAAAAGTTCTCTATGGAAATACCTGCATCTTTCTGCTTTATCATATTTTATTTAAAATCATATAGAATCTTAGTGAATTTGAACCACTATCTCTTGAAATACTCGATATGACATCCCATTTCTAAACGCTCTTCCATTTGAGCTAAAGATCCATTTGAATAACAAAATGTGAGAAAAATTCGCCTAATTAAATTAATCAATATGCCCCTAGAATATCCTTGCAACCAATCATTCTAATATAATAACTGAACTTTCAAAACCTATGAGGTACCAATGGTATGAAAAACCAATTCAGAATGCCTAAAACTGGAGATGACATCTACAACTGAATTTTATAAAAGTGAATTGGAATTGACATTTTTTTCCACAAAGAAGCTACAAAAATGGTGCCTAACTAAAAGCATAATGGTTAAGACTTCCTATAACCGGCGGTTCACTATTGGGAATCAAAAAATAAAAAATCCAGAAAATCTTCTTACGAATTTATTTACAGCATGGAATGCATCATGGACAATGCAATAACCAAACTAATCTTTCAATATTTATAATACATAATATGAGCACTTCATCAAAATGGGAGGCAAAATGATGTACACCATAAGTTACTTGTAACAACTCTAAATGTAAGAGTGAAACAAAAATCTACATCCAATGAAGGTGAATATAAGGCAAACACGTAATTTTCACATAAATAAAGGACAAATAGATACCTTAATTTCTTCCACAATCAAATTCCCCAAGAAAATAAACCAATGTTTCTTTTAGTTCCTACATCCATTAGATTACTCAAAGAAATTTTAGTTTCCTAAAAGCAATTCAATTAACCAATACAACTCCAAAATATGAAACCTTAAAAGGTTCCAGTAAATACCAACGTTTCTAATTGAACTCAGAAAAAAAAATCACATTGCCCCAGACCACCCAAAGGAAATAAGCAACTAAAACTTATTTAATAACACAATTTCACACTAATTAAGCTCACTATTTATAGAAGAGATAGGATATTATAAGCATTATTAAGACAAAAAGAACATAACATTTCTTCAAAACAATACTATTTTAGTATTAACATGCTCCTCACATCTCACAATTTGAAAGGAAACAGATAAGTTAATGAATTACAACCTACAAAAACAATCATTAGATAGATAGGAAAGTGACAAATATTGCCTAAGATAAATGGTTTGTTATGATCCAATGCATCGTTATGCATGGACCTTGACAAAACTACCAAAGAGTATATGCTACATAACCTAACTTTGTTTTCTTTTCTATAAGGGCACTTTGTTTCATGTCAATTTTAAACACCCCTATTGATTATTTAAATAAAAGAAGCCAAGATATATTGTCAAGTGTATCACCCATTTGGAACTATATCATTTTGTTGTATTCTCTAATACTTAGTCTAAAATCTTTTAAATTGCACTACACTCAAGAGTCAAGACTCAAAGCCTCATGCTTATATCAATTTTATTAATTTTGATGACTTATAATATAAATAAAAGTACATCCAATTATTAATACTCAAGTGCCCCATAATAACATTCCTCCATGAACATGTTTCTATTTCTATCTCCACCTTCCTTTTTGGTGGCCAATCCCGCTAAACATTAATAAAAGTAACCATAAGATCCTATAAGTGTCAGGGATTAACAACATAAGAGAAACGCCTACATCAAAAACAAATCTACCTTTAAAAGCCTGAATGTTGTGAACATAGGTTCAAACAACAAATATATTGGAAAACTAATAACATTAGAAATTATTAAAAATCGAAGAAGATTAAAATTAATTACAGGGAATCAAAGTTTTACCTAAATTTTATTTTCTACAAAGAGATATCCCAAAAAATAGCAAATCAAAAATGATGTTGCCCAAATGGTATTTCAATCTCTTAAACAATGATAAAGAAATTAAGAACAATGTATACCCAGAAGCAGTGACGAATCATCGAAGAAAACCCTAAAAATAAAATAAAAATTAAAATTAAGAGTAACCAAACCAAAAAAAGAAGTAAGAAAATAGAGGTTTTTTAAAATATACCTGATTGCTAGGGATAAAGATGCTAGGGCAAACGATTAATTAGGAACAACATTAACAATAAAATTCTTGAAAGATAGGCAAGACGAAGAGACGCTGATAATTATATATTGCGTAAATTACTGAAATTAAGGAAAATTTGGCAAAAAGATGTCATAAAATAATCAATAGCAATAACTTAAAGATGAGAACGAACATAGACTATTGAAAATTAAAAAAATAGGTACAAAAATTGGTCAAAAAATACAAATTAGGTAACCCAAACATGAAATAAAAATATGATAAGGAAAGCAGATATCAAACCCAGTAACAACTTGTGAAACCCTTAAATCTCAAAGACAAACATGAAGAGAGAGAGAGAGAGGTAACAGTTGGTTATTCTAACCTGATCTTCAAGATAAAACCAAGAGAGGCAGAGAGAGAGACGGAGACGCTTGTAATGAAGGATTTTTGAAAGAGAGTAAAAATGACCTTTTGTAGATTGGGGAAGTTCTTTAAAAAAAAGAGTTAAAACAAAAGGGATGCGATTTAAAACTTAAGAGACGAAGTGGTGCGAGAGAATTCGCGGGGACACGTGTCATTATTTGATAGGTTGGAGGGACCACCAAAAAGTGAGACGGCGAACCGCCAAACCAATCCGCTTAATAGTATAGATAACAATATAATTTCGCACGCATCTGTAGAAACGATTGAGGTGCTGCCATGTCACATTTTCTTGATTTATTAAATATCGCCACGTTAGCCTTTTTCCTTTCATAATGTTATGCCACGTAAGCACGTTTTGACGAGAAAAATATACGAAACAGTACGTATCCCACTAGGGTCTCCATTCTTCTTTCCTTCCTCTTCATAAACAGATTCTCTTTCTTTCTCAGACCATTTTGTCTCTAAACATATGGATGATCATCATCTTTCTCTCTCTCTCTATGGTTTTGTTCTGCACCCAATCCTCTGTTTTGTATGATTTAACGTGAGAGGGATTATTCTTGACTATAAAAGGTACCAAATCAATGTAAATCCGCCAAGTTACAATTGATTTCCCTTTTTGATTTCTAGGTTTGATACTAATTTAAGGTTTACTTGATGTTTTTAGGTTAAAATCGAATTTCTCATGAAGCACAAATCATCTTCTTCTCTCCAGCCACCATATCCCTCATTAATAATGGTTGTTGCAGTGTCTTAAATTCTTCTTGATTTAAGACACAAATCATCATCTTGACCAGGTATGTGATATTCTAATTTATATGCATTATTTTTTATTGGTTTGTGTTTCAGAATTTTGTTCTTTTTGGCTTCATTTAAGGATCGAGGTTAAATTTTTTTTATGGGATTTAATCTCTCTAAATCACTATGTGATTTTGGGGTATTTTCTATGTTACTATGATTACTAATGTCTCATATTTACCAACCCACCTATCGTAAATTTGTCTCTTCAATCGTCTCTTAACCAATTATCTCTTTTAAAGGAACATCATTTTACCAAGCCCTTCCTAGATGAATGTAGGTTGATTTGTTTGGTTATGTAGGCTGATTTGGCACTAAAATTTAGTGTGCACCGATGACTGATTCAAGTCAGTGGTCCGATGTGGTAAGATTAAGCCTTAGTGAAAGAATAATTGCTAATTTGCGTAAATGTTCAATCGTATTTCTAATTTCTGCAAAAATTAATTTTTCTGTATTTGAAGGAAGTATGAAAAAAATTGAATATTTTTTTGTTCTAGAAATGAAGTACTTAAATATTTTGCTTTGTTTTGATTTTTTGGGTGTTGACGTGGTATATTCTAATCTATATTGTTAATTTTTCATGGGATGGACTGTTGCATGTTCTTATGGTTTTGGATTACCCTCAATAAAACGTGTTAATCACAAACATTATGTAAAATACCTATTATGGCATCCACAAGTTGAATGAACCCGTAGTTTCCCCTTATATATTAACTATTTTTTTCACCACCGTAAGCCCATATTTACCTCTTTGAAGCAACATCCATGAGTTTTTGTTTAGGAAGCAAACCTTCATTAGTCCCAACTCTTAAGTATGCACAAGCAATTGGAAATCAATATGTTGCATGGAATGTCTAACTAGGGTCACTCAAATAAATAAAATTAGGGAATAACTTTAAATTGGGTTATTTACATATCAGATGTTAATTTCCAATTCTATGGGATTTCTCATGAACATCTTTATCTTTAAATAATATTGTTGTTTACAATACCAAGATTTATTTTTCTTTTTCTTTTATTGTAGGCAATGTCAGTTTTGTGGCAATTGGGGGAATCGTCTTTGCAACTTCTTCATTAATTTGTAATTACTAACAAAACTCTATTTTTAATGGCAATTTTACCAATTTGAATATTTATTGTGTTAAAGTACATGCATTGCCATTTTTCTCTAAATATCATTCCCAACCTAAATTTATACTCAGATAGATATTCAAAAATTAGTTTTTTTTTCTTTTGATTTTAGTGGCCAATTGATTTCCTGGGTTAGTAATTATGTGCAAGGTTGTCAAAATCGTACAATTTAGATCGAAAATCGTACGGTTGGAATCGAATCGCAGCCTCCCCGATTTGGATCGTATATATAAATCACAATTTATCTAAATCGCTTGAATCGTATCTGAATCGTAAATTGTAGGATTTGACTGAATCGTAGGATTCAATCAAATCTCGAGAATTAATTTACAAATATGCTTGAACATAATTCGATCCAATTTGCTCTTCCTATGGATTTAAAAATATTCAAGTTTCCTTGATTTGTGGCAATTCTCCATCTCTCTTCAATTGTGTGATATTGTTGATCAATTCCTATATTTGTTTTGTATTTATTCTTTCCTATATTTGTGTTTATTAAATTTAAAATTGTCGGATTGATATTGTTGATCAATTCTTATATGATATTTCTCTTTTCTTTCCTATATTTGTGGCAATTCTTTCCTATATTTGTTTTTATATGATATTTCTCTAATTACATTTTCCAACTCCATTTTTTATGTGAATTGAACCAAGTTTCATTATATTATGGCAATAATAATGATAGATTGAATTTTCTAAAGAATTTATGATTTTCTAATTGACCAAATTGGATTATTTTGTTTTCTCCCTCAAGATTATATGGTGAATATGTCATAGTTTTCGTAACTTCCTCGATTTACTTTGATCACAGTGTGGACGAATTATTCTAGAGAATGAAAGGAAGGAATGGCCAATAATGGAACTTTAAGATTCAGGGAATCAGGGTTGCAATGCCATATTAACAAGGTGAATTTACCCTATTTAGTTTCTTCATAGAGTAAAAAAATTAAAAGGTGTCATTATGTATTGTTTATTTCCTTTTTCTATTAGTGTAGTTTCGCATGTAAATCGAAATCCATATGCAATCGATTTTAAAAGTGTCAAATATTTATATAATTTTGAGGGTTAGAATAATCATTATTTGTAGGTCTATTTTTTTAACATTTCTAGGTCATGGCATATGTATTCGTATATCTTAGTATCAAGTTATGAACATGTTTGTATCAATTAGTTAAGATGAGTACATAAGAAGAACTTTGAAGTTGCAGGAAAGCCAATATATCTTTCTGTTAGATATAAAATTCTTTGTTCAATAAAACCCATGTACTAGCTAAGTATAAATTGTGATTTTCTACATTTGAATGGGTTATGTGGAATGACACGGACTGTAGTTGAATACAAATTGTTTTGAATAAAAAGAAAGCAAATTGATTTTCTTAAATCCAATATCCTATCCAAGAACCCATTTATCCAGATTATGAAGTGTTTTAATCTTTCGGGTGATTTTTGGTTCTTTAAAGATTGTCGGTGTTTTATTCTCTCCCCACTTTTTTGTCTCAAAGATATTTTTTTTGATAGTTAAACTGTCAAATTTTTCGCAGTTCAGGTTTGATCTGCAGTACCAATTCATTTTCTTTCATTCGTACATATCAGTTTTTCAGGATTATTTACTTTTGGATTCTCAATCTCTCTCCCTGAACAAACATATCTGTTCGAGTTACACTAGATCAGGTCTTTCTTTCACTCCCTATCCAGGTATTTTTCCTCTTTGTAATATTATATTGAAGAGGATAGAGTAATCCAATATGTAACCATGTTATGTCCAAAATTCATGAGGATTCCTTTATTAGTGTTTCATTAAGGGAGATGTATCTTGCATAATTGAATTTTCTGAATAATTGTTAGAAAATGAAAAGTCTTAAGTCGATTCTCGATAAAAGTATGTGGGCCATTCTTAAAGAAGAATGCTACTATGGCAGCTCTACTCTCCATCCTCCTATTGTCCATTTGGTCTCTATCTAATTTATTGTCTCCTCAATTTCATTTACCATGTTAAAGTGTTTGTGAGGTCGCAAACCTCTCATTCTTTTACAGTTGTTATGAGTCACGACTTCAGCTACTATCTCTATCTACTATATTTTCTCAATATACTTGATCCATGGTTGAGTTTTTACAAAAAAAAAAAAAAATTTTCCTGTAGAAGCCATTTTATGAACTATGAGAAAATGTGAAGAAGATCAAATATAAAAATATAATATTAATCAAAAATTAAAGGAAATATATATATTTTTTGGATTTTACTGAAGTATGTGTTTCCCCATTTACATCATTCTTAGGTTGGTGCTTTAATTTTGTCATTCGGGAACGGCAAAAAGCATGGACTTAGCTTAACATTTTTAGCATGGTAACATAGTCGTATCATGGATGTGATTTAATGAAAGAAAATCCTCCAACTATAGTCAATCATCCTTTTAGGGGAATCAAGATACTTCTTTAAATCAGATTTTAGAGTGAAGTTGGTGATCAATTATGAGAGCGTATGTCACTTGCAAGATAATATCATAAGATTGTAATATTTTAGTTACAAGGATGAAATTAAAATTTTTTGTTATCGAGAGAAACACTGAAGAATAAGTTTTTCAAGCATATGTAGGACTTATAGAGACACTATGGGCCATATAGATATGCAAGTCGTATGTTTCAACTGGATCATTTTGGCTTAGATTTAACCAGTCTTTGTTAGAGTTTGGTTATTGGTGTATTTGCTAATGTTTTCATTTATATGTTTTAACTTTCAAAAGGTGTCGGGTCCTTCCATAAATAGTGAGCCGTCCATAAATAGTGAGCCATTCAAGTCCCAGTTTGATTCATTGTGTTGTGCATTTGAGCTTTCTTCAAGCATTATAAAGTTACCCTTAGTACTTTCTTAGACGATGTTATTTTATCCTATCTTCGGCAATATATTCTTTTACACTATTTATATTGATTGTAAAACCAAAGATTATCTATATATTTATATTATGTGTTGACACGTAGAAGATTAATGACTCTTGATTTCCAAACTTCCCCTCATGATAATCCCTTAATTATGTTTTTTTCCTTACCAATTATTATTTGTCTTCACTAATTTGTAAATTTGTTGGTTTATACCCTTGAAAAGAGCGTAATTGTTGGTAGTTAATCCATTAACATAGAAAGGAAAGAAATAAGGTATAATAGGCACGAGTGAAAAAAAAAGGTTGCTTCAACATCTATGATAATTATGCTTTTGCTTTAATAAATTGAAACATTTTATTAACCATTACTATGATCTTAGGTCCCCAATGTTATACATCTTGCTTCTTTGGTATTTTAGGCTTACATGATACTTTTGATGTACTATGGTTGATTTATGTTTTTCCTTAACCAAAATATTAAGCGATATTTCAATGTAGTGAACTAAATCTTCTATACTTGCGTTTAACTTATATTCTCTCATTTCAATTAATTGCAGTGAAAGATGATACCAGGATTTCTTACACACAACTCTACAAGAGCATCTATGGGAGTCGACATATGCTTTGGGTCAAATAATTGAACGCAGATTTATAAACTGGGCAAAGTAAGGTGATTATTATATTTCATCTTTGTTCTTATTGTACATTTTTGTGCTTTATGTTGTTGATCTCTATCCTTTGCACGTTGTAAATTGCATAAAAGAACACTAAACGTTTTGCATTTATATATTACTAGAATTTCTATGGGGGACTCAATTATTAGTATTCGCAAGGTTGAGTTATTTATATATACACCTGTTAAGTTGTTGGATCAATTAACGTTTGATGAAATATTAGGAATCCAATTATCCCCTATAACCCCCTTCCTTAATAGATTTACGACACGCCTTAATGGTATCTCTATTCTTTATCATATGTTAAAGCATATCCCATGACAACGATTGACTATGATGACTGAAGTCCTAAAAATTGAATTCTCCTTTTTTTTGCATTTATTTTTGCATATTCTTTTTGGATACCAATTAAAGCTCCAAATGGCTTTACATTCGATATAATTACTTGGTACGGTTTATATTTTTTCCAATTTATTCAATCTTCAGAATTTTTGGGCTCTTTACGATTCACGGTTCATCTGTCCAAAAAGCTCGTATCTTCTTCTTTCCCATATGCTCTCTCCCTCAACAGTAATGGACTATAGGTTGTTAGAAATAAATGGTTTATTTTCATGAAAAGTCTGGTGCTTTAGTTGATGTTTTACCATAATCTTCATCCAACATCGCAAAATTACAGTACTTAGGGGATGTGTTTCACACTCAACTAGTTAAATAAATTCTCACTCAATGTTTCATAATTAATATATGTTTATGTGTACCTCAAATAAGAGTGCCCCATAGGCAGGCAATATGTGTTCTATCTATATGAAAAAAGAAATACAAAGTCAATTGGCAAATAAATATGAATATATAGATAGATCAAAACTATATGATAAAGAAGCAGTATCCATTCTAAGATTCTCAGAACAATTTACAATAGCTATGAGCTATATGTTTGAGATCTGATCATTATGAATGACACTTCCTCAACTATTAAATAAAAGTTATATTTTTAACAACCCAGCTCAAACTTGATCTATATTTTTTGAACTTGCAAGAGGTTAGGCATCTGAGTATATATGCAACAACAAGCCTAACATGTAGGATCTGACTTCTCTAAGCTTGGATATTAATATATCCTTTAACAATTCTTTGTAAAGGGAAGCAGAATGCAACCCTGCTACCAAAGATATCTGATATTGTTTATGTTTTAATATCTTTCTTTTTTTTGCAAGGTGTAATATATCATTTAAGATTGTGATTTCAATTTATTTTAGTCTATGTTGCATCACTTCAAGTGTGCATCCCTAATTCTATAAGAAGACCTTTAAATGCTTTGTGTGTAGTCCCTTAGGTTTGTACTATCTATTATATAGAAAATGCTTGTGTTTGAAAATGTTATTTGTGCTGAATTCTCATAATGTTTTGAGGCTATTATAACATAATGTTTGTATTTAGAGGCTATTGTACCGTCTTTGATACATTGCATCTCAATTTCTAAGTTGAGAGACTGATATGTGTTCTGACATAGCAGGCTTACCAAATAGCATATGGAAAATGGAGCAAACACAGTCAATGAAAATATACATGGAGAGTACTACAAGAGATCATGAGGATGAATCCACCAGCTTTGGTAGCACCGGGATAACTACTAAAGATATTAAGTTATGTAGATTCGATGGTGGGTAAGTATAATATCCCTTACTATGTGTATGATCGTCTGCTATATTTATACTAAAAATTTGATTGCGAATTTGATCACAAATGTTTTGGGTGGCACCGTCATCATACATGCATATCTTCCTAGAGCCAGAGAAGTTCGATCCATCCAGGTTTGAGAATACTTAAAAAGTAGTTGTTCCTTTTACATACTTGCCTTTTGGTGGATATAATGATGGACCTTGATTAATTGCTTACATTGATGCGATTTACTTTTGTAGTTCCCCTTTTTGAATACAAGTCTTTGTCCTCTCATTAGAAGTAGACATACATCTTGGGTAAAGCTTTGGTAAGTCTAAGATTTTTGT
The DNA here is from genome assembly GCA_014058105.1 of Kingdonia uniflora. Taxonomy (NCBI): domain Eukaryota; kingdom Viridiplantae; phylum Streptophyta; class Magnoliopsida; order Ranunculales; family Circaeasteraceae; genus Kingdonia; species Kingdonia uniflora. Next base: position 21,837 of record JACGCM010002844.1, read on the forward strand.
CTACTCTTTGTTTCTTCAGAGCATTTAGTAGAAGACTAATTTCCTTCTTCGATTTATCTTACAATGGCTTTGTTTATAAGTAGTTTTGTCGACAGTCCTCTTAGTTGAAAGGAGATTTATCGCCCATATATACTTCTTTATTTCTTTTTCATTGAAAACATAAAGACCAAAACTTTCTCTGTATGTCTTTCATCTCCATCTCCATCTCTATTTTACTATTTAGGACTTTTCCATTGCCGTGTTATTTATTCTTATTTCAATCTTCTTTCTCAGCACAAGATCTCATGATTATGTAACTAGGTTGATATTCAAACAATCACATGGAGGCAACTTTTGACACAAGTGAAAAGATAAACAGAACACAATTCAAATATGCTAGATTGTCAAAATGCTTTGCGTGCAAGTAATGATATTGTTTTTCCTCGGTCTTTCACTAACAACAGTGATGCAAATGTTAGTTTTAGGATTGGTTTGTGTCCAGACAAGAGTAAAAGATAGCACAAGTATCATCATAATACGTTTCAAAAAAATATCAAATATTGGAATCAAAAACTGAGGTAACATCACCTGGTGGTAATGCTAGAAAGAGGTTTATAAGGGCTTTCCCTTATGCGGGTCACGAGGAATCTGTATTCTTGAGCGAATCACTGCATTGGGTGTCAGGGATCAAGTATAATCCTGTCCCTATGGAGAAATGTTTATGATCACATTAATTCATCCAACATTTTGAACAAGTTGAAAAGCTATCAGCTTATGAAATTGATTATAAACGCAAATGTTGTTGATTGGGAATATTGAGAGGGTGTCTTTTACTTGAAGATTATGTGGTTAAATTTCACATTGACATGAATTATGAAGCATCGCAATGTAAATGCTATTTTAAATAGGATACTACTATATAAATTATGAGAATGTGTATTTTGTCGGTGTCTTATTCAATGTATAGTTCATATATATGAAGTGTTCATAAATAATTCTATTTTACAACTGAGATTTTAAGTAATATTACCGTTACCCAAACTTAAGCATATGTGCTTTTGAAATATTTGACTTACTGCTCTTACCAAATAGCAAATACTTTTATTATGTTATTTTACAATTGAGATTTTAAATAATAACATGGAGATGGGTTTAAAATAATATATATATATCACCTAATGAGCAGCTTTTGCAATCATATACATTATATGTTTTAATATTAGTAGGCGTAGAAGGCACTGGCTATAAGTTGTATCTTCATAATATAAAATTGCTTTCAATACTTTACATTGAGGTTTAGCCCGTACGAGTACGGGGTTATTGTGTTTCCAAACAACCCCTTAGTTTTGCTAGAAGTTGTTTCAACTGGTAGAGAACGAGGCAAATAACATATATGACCATCATTCCTACGTTGGGAAATGATCATTCTTAATAAATGAAGGTTAAGCTACATATTCTATTCCGTGGGATGATGATTTTGCACGTGCTTAGTAAATATAGAAAAAACCCAAATATAGTTATCATTATAAACCATGCTCTTTATTCTTATTATATTAATCACTGTGCGTTTATGGTATTGATGCACGGTTAAAAGCATCATCTTCATACTTACTATCTTGCCATTGATTCACAATATGAATTGTGCATGTTCCATTTCAGAGGCTTTATATGGTGAAGTGTATCAAAGAGTTCATGCAACCTGAGGTAGGCATATGCTCGAAAGCCTGTAATCTTTCTCAAACGCTGTTTAGAAATGCAATTGTTGAGGCCCCTCAACACTGCTGGTTTCTTTTAATGTACTCTGAAGATTTAAGAAATAATTAAAGCTGATTGCTTCATATGTATAGATGATTCGATTAAGGTATGTCACAAGTACTGCTTAATATGTGTAGATAATCAGTCTAAAAATGTAGAATCTATGTTCGGATTTGATCTGTAAGTTTTTCTTTTTCCAGCTTATTATCTTTTAAGTTTTTCTTACTTGGCAGAATGGTAAGGTTACTCTTTTAGTGTAGTAGTTGATCATTATTTACTTAAATAAGTTATGAATCAAACCTTACATTCCTTACAACGAAGTTATATTCATTTCCATACAATAAAAATCATACATTCCTTATAAGCCTCATAGTGTATTCTATTAATTGAAATTATGCCCGTGGACGATGAAACATTACAATGTAAAGGGGATGCTATTGTAAAAATTTTGGGAGGGTGTATTTCATCAGTGTCCTATTCAATGTATAGATCATGTGAATTATGTGTTCATAAGAGGAGACTATTGTAAAAAAAATATTTTGCTATTCGAGCTTACTCTTCGCTTACTAATACCAAATAGTAAATGGTTTAAAACTATGCATTATTTTACATGTAATTTTGAATTTCAAAATGATGAGAACATATATTACCCAATGAGTAGAAGAAACACATACAACCACCCGCATCATATGTTGTAAAAATAGAAAGCGAAATGAATGCACTAGCTATGAATTGTATCCTAATATAAATCGAATTTTACTCCTCACATTGTGGTTTAGCCTGTGCGAGCACGGGCTTATTGCTACTAGTTACCTTTTTATTCCATCCCTCCAATCGTTTTATTATTCGGCGCATTTTTATAAGACCGTCTCAGGCAATGTTCAAAATTGGAGCTTAAGCTTGGAAAGTTCAACCTATACGTCAGCTTTAGGCTCTCCAGGTAGGCACCCTTGGAGCTTAAAGATTTCATGTCTGAATTCCAAGCTCCAAGCTCCCATTGAAAACACGGAGGTCCTCTTGATATTATGTGGCATGTAGAACTTTTATGCGCTTCTCACTCTTCTTAAAAGGTTTTTTCACACATTTTTTGTAGGGAATTCGTTTTGAAGGCTATTTTATTAATCCTTTCCAATATCGGATTTGATCTATTCTAAGCAGTGTTGGAGCATTTGAGCTAGTTCTTAGAGCTTAATCTCTCTACACAAGCCCAGATGTGAAGCCCCAACAAACGCCAAAGAAATTTACCCGAACATTTTAAGTTATAACCTTGGATATATGTTCTTTATATCCTAGTATAGCTACGCGCCAAGTTTCGATGAAAATGGATTTGGTTAAGGGGGCAAGAAGTGCCAGCATGCTTCGTCTCTACTTTTGATGTTTCCTTTTGGAGACAAGGCATTTACTTAGTAGCTATATTAAGGAGGAAGTTGGTCCAAACCTCCCTATGACAAAATAAGCTTTATAGCTTGGTCATTAAGGACCCCGCCTCATAGGATATCCACAAGGGATGTCCATGAGTTCTCCTTGGCATAGGAAATGCCAAGAAATATTGCCTTGCAATTCGGGCCGCTTTTTTAGATAGGGCTGAATAGTGAACCCGCTGTGCCCCACGAGCCAACTGAGACAAATTACCCCTTTATTAATGGACTATGCTATTCAAGTTGTCTGCCATCCAACTAGTCCAGGCACGTAACCCCTTTTATATATTTGGGACCCGACATATTGACCTACCCTGATTCGCTGCCATGACAGGTGTGCTATCCGTATTTGTGTTCAATCACGAGTAATTATGGTGTAAGGATTATTGATGGAACCTTCAACGTTGTTGCCTATTCCGAATACATATTTAATGACCCTCCTGAGTATCTAGGATGGTTTGGATGTCACTCTAGCATCTGCGAGTATATTTTACAGGCGTCGTCGCGCCTAGTAAAGAAGACTTGTACATGCATGTCGTACGTGCATGTACGTCGTACAGTCTCATATTTCGCTATGCTCCGGGTACTGTAGAGGTGGATCTGGGCTGGGCCATGACACCAGAAGTTTAACATCAAGCACTTGTGGAAATGCTCTAAGAAGTTTGCTTGGATGTTAGCTATTAATTTCCTATAACTTCCATCAATAATCACTAATTCGCCATAACTGCATATATATGAAAGGCTATACTAGAAGATCTTGGCATCAGCAGGAAGAAGCATGTAAACAGCCGAGTTCAGAAAGTTTTAAAATCTCATTCGACAAGGCTAATGACGAGCGCTAATGGTAGCAAAAACAAGAGGACTGATGGGGAAAGGCAAACAAACTTTCCTAAGGCTCTTCAAGTGGACACAGGATTACCTGAGTCCATTACATCGAACAAATTAGCTCAAACGTTTCCCAAAAGACAAATGCTGAAACATCCTACAGTGTCGGGGACCACGGGAAGTGGTGAGGCTACATAAAAGGTAAAAAAGAGAAGGGTTGATCCTTCTAAATTGTTGGGGGGGGGGGGGGGGGGAAGGTCGTAGAAGATCGACCTGATGTGGAGGACAAATAGAAAGAGATAGAGGAAAAGGCCAGGTTGGCAGCTCTCCAAGGGGAGGAGGAGATGAGAAAAATGGTAGGTTCACATGCTCAAAAATATATTTTTGGTGGATTCCTGTATTATGATTCGAGCTAATAAATAAGGCTGATTTGTTTATTTTTATACAGGCTACTTATATTTGCTTTTTTTATATATATATAATCTAGAAATTGCTATTTGAAGGACAACTACTTAAGAAATTCAAACTACTATTTTAAACACTTTACTCTTCATGCATATTATAATCCATTCCTATTTTTTTTCCAAATCCTCCCACTGCAATAACATTATAATAACAACAGCAGTAGCAACAACAACAACAACAACAATAACAACAACAACAAAAAAGACCAAAAGAAAAGAAAAAAAGAAGGGTAAATTAGCTTTTAGGCCCTACATAAAAAGGACCCTAAACAGTTAAAAATAATATAAACTGCCGAGAATACCTTCAACTAACAATTTAAAACCACTATTCCCCAATAAATAAAAAACCACTTAAACCTAAATCACTATTCTCGAAACTACTCATCCCAGCTTAAAATTACTCATTCCTTACACGAAATCACTCATTCCTAATTGTAAATTACCTATCTCCAAACCAAAATCAAACTATCACTAACATCTCTCTTCCTAAAAACTTTGTTTCACACTCTAGATTTACACTTTACAATAGTTTTTAATTCATAACTACAAACCCCTTTCACTATTATACAATAATTTCTTCATCTCATCCTTATCAACAATACACCCCGCCTTCTAATGGTATTCGGATGTGGATAAGTTGTTCTAAGAGTGTTGGGGGGAGACGAAGCATAAAGGGTAAATTTGATATTTTTTAAAAATTGGCGAATTTTAAAGTCTAAAAGATAAAAAAGATAATAAGGGGGGTTAGATTAATTAGTGGTCATTATGTAGGGTTTAAAATCAAATTTGCCCAAAAAATTTAGAAAAAAAACTTATTACAAAGGGAAATGCAAGTGAGGAACCAAGTACAAGTTGAGTTTTTTTGGCACGGATATTCCAAATTTCTCATTTATGTCCCAGTCATCCGGCTTCATTCCGTTGGGGAGTTCCCAGCCGAAGTGATACAATAAAGCAGTTAATGCAAGCTTCATCGCTACAACGCTAAACGAGACGCTTGGACAGACTCTACGGCCTGCCCCAAATGGAAAAGGTCAAAATTATTGCTTTTAAAATCCATGTTCCCATCAACAAATTTATCTGGATTGAAAACTTTGAAGTCCTCCCAATACGTTGGGTCCCTACTAATTGCCCAATAGTTTATCAAGGCTCGAGTATTTGCTGGTATATCATATATGGTAATTGTACACTTCTTAGTAGATTTTCTTGGAACAAGCAAGGGTAGTGGTGGATATAGTTGTAAAGTCTCCTTTAATACTGATTTCATGTAACTTAGTGCATGAATGTCGCTCTCTTCAATAGTTGTTTTCTTACCTATGACCCACCTGATCTCCTATTGTACCTTTGCCATAATATTTGGATTTCTGACCATTTCTGTCATTGCCCATTCTACGGTATTTGTCGGGTTGTATGTTCCTCCTGTAAACATATCCTGATTACAAGTGTAACAATTGCCAATGTGCCATAATCAGATGATATGTTTTCGAATATCTTTATGCATTATAACTTAAAGAAACTGAGTGTATGCTTACCAGGATGATCCCCTTTATGTTATCTTTAGTCAACAAGAGCTCAAGTTTGTTATCTTTTTAAAGTTACAGTAAAATGTCTATGAGATCTTTATGTTCTGGATCACCATCCTTGTTCTTCTTAACATGTTCATCGATGATTTGCGTTAAGATGCTATCAGTTGCTAAAAAACCCTTTTTGATCTTCAATGTTATTGATCCAAGAGGATTTGAAGAGTAACACCCTTAAAAGGATGCCAACTCGTTCGAACGAGCCTTGAAGCTGTTCGAACGAGATATGAGGAAAGCAAGCCAATTTTGTTTGCCTCATTTCCTAGGCATCTTTTGGTAAGTCGTTTGAACGATTGGGTTCCCAGAAGACCAATTATGACTGCCTCATTTTCTAGGCATAATTTTGCATGTCGTTCGAACGACTGGGTTCCCAGAAAGACCAATTATAGCTGCCTCATTTTGTAGGCTTAATTGAGTCAGTCGTTCGAACGACCCATGGGTTTGTTCAAATGACTATCATGTTTCCTTTATTATTTTCGGCGTTTTAAGGGAATTTTTGTTCTAGTTTATAACTCGAAACTTGTAACCTCCATTAAAGGCTAATACTAGACAAAGAGAGAGGAATCCAAGTTTTATAAGAGAGACTTAGGGTTTGAAGAGGTATTCAATTAAAATTAAATCATTGAGCAATTAAAGCTCTAAAGGAAATTTTTACCGCCAATTGTTTGTTCTTCGCATTAATTCTTCGCTTAGGTTAATCTCAATTCGATTGTGGATTATGTGGTATTAGATTTTCAAGTAATGATTCTCGGAGGGTTGTGGTTTATAGTCTCTACATGTGACCGACTCTGGCAAACAAAAGAGATTCTAGTAAGTATGTTGACAATTTACCAAAAACTTAGCTCAAAGAATAAGATAAATTTGGAGATGGGCGATTCCAAAGATCGACTCAAGAAGTTAGAAACAAAATTTTATGATCTAACTACTACTCTAGGGGAGTTGGTTGAGCAATTACGCATCACGAACCTCGCGAAAGCTTCCACTTCAACGAAATAGCAAGAGCGCACGAAGAAGAAAGGGGTTGCAGAAGAAAAGAGAGACGAGCGTAACGAGGAGGTCGATAGTGATCTAGTGATGCCAAATCCGTTGAGGAGCGATCGATTATTGGTAAGTCAATAAATCCTATGCATAATCTTCGTATCGATTTTAAAATTGAAATTACAATATTCAACGATTCAATAGATGCTGAGAAATTGGATAATTGGTTAGATAGGTTATAGACTTATTTTACAGTTTATAAATATTCAAATGCTTAGAAAATATACTTTTCTGCATTGGAATTTGTAAGTCGTGCACTCACGTAGTAGAAGTCCTATAAGAAATGCCGCGAAATAGGAAGCTTAAGTTGGAAGGAGTTTAAGGTGTTGGTGAGGATACAATTTTATTCGATTGGGAATGAGTAAGAAAAATGGTTCAAATGGTATCATTTACGCCAAAAGTATAGGCAATCTGTAAAAGAGTTCACTGCGGAGTTTCATAATTAAGCTTTAGTTTTAGACATTGATCTGGACGAGTATGAGGTATTCAAGAAGTATACTGGGGGTTTGTCGCAGTCCATTAAAAGGAAGTTGAAGCTCTTTACTGTGGGAAATATCGAAGATGCTATCATAAAAGTAATTGCTATTGAAGGCAAGTACTTGAAGAGTGACAAGAAAGACGACAAGAGTAAGTCAGGGTACAAGTCTAGTTTGAAGAATGAGCACAAAGGGGAGTCTAAAGAGAGGGGTCTTTATCCAAGGGGAATTACTGTAGACATTATAAGGTAAATGGGTACATTTAGATAAATGTTATAAACTTTACCTAGAGCTTAGGCCAAAGGAGAAGAGGAGCAAGAGAGAGAAACACGTACTAGCCGCAACGATTGTTAATCTTTTGGATTTAGATAAGTTAAATGCTAAACTTACTTTAATGTTTAAGCAACCTAGGGCTACCTAGGAGACGAGTCGAGAAAAACTTTTTCATGTTAATTAGCATTCAAGTAAAGCAGAGCTTAGTAGATGTCATCATTGATCTGAGTAGTCAAATTATTTTGATATTTGAGGCGGTGGTAAAGAAAATGGGTTTAACTACTATGACTCATCCTAAGCAGTATGGTTTGGGTTGGATTCCAAATGATACATAGTTGAAGATCACGAAGCAGTGTACCTTCAAGTTTGCGATTACTAAAAAGTTTATTGACAAAGTGACATGTGAGGTGGTTCCTTTATATGTGTGTCAAGTCATCTCGGGTAGCCTTTTTCTTTGGGACCAAGATGTGATTCATTACCGTAGAGCTCGCAAGTATCGTATTGTGAAGGAGGGAAACGAGTTTCATATCAAGGGCTGTAAGGAGCATGTCACCACAAATAATTAAGTAATTACAACTCAAGTGAAGAGGTTGGTTAACACGAGCGACAAGTGTATGTTATTATTGGTACGACCGGCTCAAGAGCGTCCATTGGCTAAGGTGTTGTCTACTTTGGAATATCTCCTAAGCAGCAAACCGAAATGGGGAAGTTGCAAGAGGAGTATAAAGACTTATTTCTGGGCATAAAAGGGATGTTGCGCAAGAGGGATGTGAAGCATAATATTACCTTGGTAAATGGTGAGCCTCTACCCAATATTGGGTTGTATCAGACTTCTGTAACTGAGACTGATGAAATCAAGAAACAGGTACAAAAACTCCTAGAGCAAGGGGTTATTAATTCAAGTTGCTCACCTTGTAGTTCACCAATTTTATTGGTGCTGAAGAAAGATGGGTTTTGGAGAATGTGTGTGGATTATCGAGGGTTAAACAAGATTACTATGAAGAATCATTATCCGCTTCTTTGGATTGATGAGCTTTTAGATGAGTTGCAGAAGGCTTAGTTTTTCACAAAGCTAGATCTTAAGTCGAGTTACCATCAAGTTAGAATCTGGGAAGAAGATACATGGATGATGACTTTCAAGACTAAACAAAGACTCTTCAAGTGGTTGGTGATGCCTTTTGGGTTATGCAACGCTCCAACGAAATTTATGCGGTTAATGAATAAAGTACTTCGTGATTTTATTGATGATTTCGTGATTGTGTATTTTGATGACATCTTAATATATAGTCAAACATGGGAGGAGCACCTTGTGAATATGCACAAAGTGTTGGAAGCATTACGATCACAATAACTTTTTCTTAATGGGAAGAAATACGAGTTTGGGAAAGAACTAGTGTACTTGTGAGTGTCGGTGAACTTAAGGTAGGTATAGAGAAGGTTTCGGTCATTACTAATTGGCCTAGACCTCATATAGTAATGGAAGTGAGAAGTTATATGGGTCCTTGTCAGTATTTATAAATGTTTATTCGACATTTTTCACAGATTGTCACACCGTTGCATTCCTTGACAACAGCCGGTATGAAGTTTGTGTGGGAAGATCACCATGAGAAGACTTTTCAGTTACTAAAGCGCAAGATTAAAGATGTACCAGTGTTAGTGTTGCCAAATTTGTAGTGGCCTTTTGAGGTCGAAACAGATGCGTCAAACTATGTATTAGGGGCAATTTTATTGCAGGATAGGAAGCCGGTTGCCTATCATTCAAAGATGTTTACAGGAGTAGTATGCAACTATCCTACCTACGATAAAAAGTTATATGCATTATATCAATTAGTAAAGCATTGGCAGAGTTACTTATTGGGGAAGGAGGTTGTGTATATTCTAATCATAAACCATTACAGTTCTTATCTACGTAGTCCAAGCTACAACAAGCCCGCCATATGAAGTGGATGTTGTACCTATAATAATTCACCTTGATTATCAAGTATAAGAAAGGAGTGGACAACAAAATGTCTGATATGTTATCTCAACCCTCATTACCAAATATTTATGGTTTGTTGGTTACTATACAGATACAACCTATTATTCTATCTAAATATGTTACAAGGTATGACGACGACATGGAGATCAATGTGATTCTACAGAAGTTGGTGCAAGGCAAGACATGTGAGTATGTATTGAAGGATAGTTTGATTTATAGGGGCAACCTACTATGTATTCCAGAGGGTGGAGACCATTTGCAGTGGATTAAAGAGACACATTATTCCTAGGTGGCAGATTATTTTTGGGGTTGAGAAGACTCTTTTGAATTTGCGACGTTATGTCTATTGGGCGAAGATGCAAGTGGATGTTGCTTGTGTAGTTCGGGGTTGTATTATATGCAATAGATCGAAGCCTTTCAATCGTAAGTTAGGACTATACTTACCATTACCAGTTCTTAGTCGACATTGGGAGAACATTTTGATGGATTCTATGGGTGGTTTGCCTATGACCAAGTATAAGAATGATTATATGTTTGTGGTGGTAGATCGATTCATCAAGATGATAGTTCTTATTCTATGCCAGAAGACGGTCACCGGGGAAGGAGTAGCGTGATTATTTTTCATACATCTGAAGGTATTTCGGGTTCCCTTCTTTTATTATTTATAATAGGGATAACCACTTTTAGGGTATTTTTGGATATCATTATGGGGGATGATGGACACTAAGTTGAAGAGAAGTAACACATTTTATCTGCAGACTGATGGGCAAACAGAGGTAGTTAATCGCATTTTGGTTCACTTATTACGGAGATTCCATTATAAGCAACCTAAGCCTTAGGATGAGAGTTTACCCTATCTTCAGTTTATGTTTAACTGGGTGATTCATGGTTCTACATTGAAGTTTCCATTTGAAGTTTGTCTTGGGTATTTACCTCAAAGCCCCTTTGATATGTCTTTTAGTCTTGGAGACAAAACGGTGTCTGGGAAGGAGGAAGAGGAACAAGTTAAAGCTCAGTATTTTATTGAAAAGATAAGCAATATTCATGAGGCAGTTAAAGTATAATTGAAGAAGGCTGAAGCGAAGTAAAAGGCTCGGCATGACAAACATCGGGTTGAGTATACTTTTTAAGAGGGCGGTCTTGTTTGGTCGCATTTGTGTAAGGAATGACTAAATGGAGAAGGTAAAAAAAACAAGCATATCCATTATGGTCCATTTATGATACACAAGAAGATTGATGGCAATACATTCCAATTGGATTTGCCACCTTTCATGAAGATGTTTTCGGTGATTAATGCCGAGCATTTGAAGCTGTTTGAGCCATCTCTTTTAGATGAAGACTCTTCAATTGATACTCGTCTACCTTCAGTTGATGACTTATGGGTGGAAAAAGAAAATCTATTGCAGGAGAATAGTATTCTAGAGATTAAAGTTTATGCTGCAAGATGGGGTAGTATAGAGTCGTTCCGAGTTGGGAAGAAAGGTCAACTACCTAGCAAGTTAAAGTGGTACAATAGGTAAATGGGCATGACTACATTTCCTCATCTCCAGTTCTAGCTTGATCAGGAACTCAAGGCTCTTAAAGGGGGGAGCCATGATCCAGAAAGATCTAAAGAGCAAAACCTTTAAAAAGATGCCAACTCGTTCGAACAAGCCTTGGAGCCATTCAGACGAGATATGAGGAAAGCAAGCCAATTTTGACTGCCTTGGTTTTAAGGCATCTTTGGCAAGTCGTTTGAATGGCATTTGGAGTCGTTTAAACGACTGGGTTCCCAAAAGACCAATTGTGACTGCCTCATTTTCTAGGTATAATTTAGTATGCCATTCGAACGACATTTGGAGTCGAACGACTGGGTTCTAGAAAGACTAATTACGACTGTCTCATTTTCTAGGCTTAATTGAGCTAGTTGTCCAAACGACCTATGGGTTTGTTCGAATGACTACCATGTTGTCTTTTATTATTTTAGACGTTTAAATGGTATTTTTGTCCTATTTTATAACTAGAAACTTGTAATCTTCATTAAAGGGCAAGGCTAGGCAAAGAGAGAGGAATCCAAGTTTTGTAAGAGAGACTCAAGGTTTGAAGAAGAATTCAATTGAAATCAAATCATTGAGCAATTCAAGCTCTGCTAAAAATTTATCCTGCAAATTGTTTGTTCTTCGCAATAATTCTTCATTTAGGTTAATCTCAATTCAATTGTAAATTAGTTATACCCATAATAGTACTTATAAATTTTAGAGAAGGGAAATTGATATGAACAACTCCTAGTGCACATCATCCACTCGTTAACGGTCTTTTTTTATTTTAGCTTATTAAATTAGGGGCTTAACTGTTAGAGTTGCTTTTATTTTAATTTCTAAGTATATTCTAATTTGGAGAGGTAAGGGACTTGCTATTGTAGAAGAATTAGGGTTGAGGCATATTTAAAGAGAATGTGGTGGATCTTTATTTCATAGTTGTGATTGAATAAAGTTCAAGATTTAGCCATAATTTAGTTTTAGGTTGATTTTAGCATAAACGACTTCTCGATTTAGCTTCCGCGTTGAGAGTTTACGCCAAATTGGCATAAAAGCAAAATTAATTCTTCAGTTTTCACAGTGTTTCTTAAGGCGATTATCTTTTGATTCGTGATTTAAAATTCTAAGATACAGTTCTAAAGATTGGGAAAAAAAACACAGCTGTTATAGTGATTTTAGCGTCTACTACAATATTTTTTTCAACTGCTACAGTGATTCCAGCAACTGCTACAGTGATTTTGGTATAAAAAGTTTTTTTCAACTTCAATCAGATTTTTTTGTTCTATATGGCAAGTAAGAATCCAATGGGGAGACCACTTAGTATTGTAGTACGTGTTAAGCGAATCGAAGCTTCAGTTGAAAGAATTAAAAGGGGATTCAAAAAGATAGAAGAGGCGGTTGGTAAAATATTTTCTCTTTTTTGTTACAAGGAAGAGTTTTTCTCTATAATATTTAATGATGTATGTGAGGTTCACAAGTTGTACTTCAATGATGGAGGTTTACCACCACTATTTGATGAGTACTCAAATGACTACGAGTATTTGGGGACTATAACTAATAAAAGGCGGACTTACGACGATTTTTTCAAAGAGGAAGAGTTTAAATTTACAGATTTATCAATGTTTATTAATTCCTTTTTGGCAACTTTGGTGGCTCGACATGACGAGCATTTGACTATGTTCTTACAAAGACTCCAACAAAAGCATATGGCCTACGAAATTATTGATTTTGACATGTAAAACAAGTTTGATGTAAAACATCCATATTTGGAGTTTGTTTCATTCCGTGTATAGTTTAAATTTCAGCACTATCTCGTGGTTATTCGTCGTCAGGGAGTACACAAGGAGCGACTGCAGCTGGACTGACACTAAACAGGTAAGTGGGTTTCTATCTCCTTGCTCTAAATGTCAAGCCCATAGTATTTTAGAGAATATGAAGAAAAAAAGTGTTTATCTTATTTGAGAAAAACTGGTCTTTATTCGAACAAGCTTTTGCTTAGCCCGAATAAGATTTTTGTTCAAATAAAACTTAGCTATATTCGAATATTTGCCCTCAAGACAATTTTTATTCGAATAAACTATTTCTTTATTCGAATAACTTTTCTGTGAATTTAGTTGTTTGAATCGATTTTTCAATGTTCGAATAAAACTTGTTTTGTTAGAAAAAAATCTTTCTCCATTAGAACAAATTGACTCAGGCTTTTATTTATTCGAATACATTTTTGGTGTATTCGAATAATAATTATTCTATTCGAATAGACTTTGTTTCTATTCGAATAGACTTTGTTTCTATTCGAATAGAGATCGGGCTTTTAGTTTTTCTATTTAAGACATCATTTTTTTTTCATACCTCACCTCTTCCAAAACCTATTTTTTGAAGGATTAAACTTTTAGAGAGATAAGAGATTTCTTTGAGCAATTCAAACGAGAACTAACAATTCAAACTTGAATCAATCATTGAATCCTAAACCAAAATCATGATTTGAAGAACTTGTGAGATTCAAGATTGCTTAGACGAGATATTGAAGAGGGCGTTGCGAGAACGAAAGGGCATTGCGAAAACGTAGAATTAATTGTGAGTAGTTCAATTAGAAGAGATGTAACCACGGGATGTACTTATCGAGTCTGTAAGTAATTGAATACTTCTAATTTGTTTTTAATAGTGGATTGTTTAGCAGTCAGGTGATTCGACAGTGACCTGTGGATTTTTCTCCTGTGAAAGGTTTCCCAGAGGGTTAAAAAAATTGGTCTTATGTTTAATTTCCAATTGCTTGTTGACACTAGATAATTAGATCAATTTTAATTAGGTTAAGGTTAGAATATTAATTCAAAGGAATTTGGACCTATTGATTTTGACCTAAATTAATCGAAATCGGTTAGCCTCAAGTGATTAGTTATTTTAATTGGTATCAGAGCGGTTATACTTTGAGGATTAATAACTGGACTTGATTGCTTGAGAATAATGGATTCAAAAGATATGGAGGTCCTATAAATCGTCCGCCCTTCTTCGATGGTAAAGACTATCCTTATTGGAAGGTCCGAATGGTTGCATTCTTACAATCACTCGGAGAAGATGTCTGGATTACAATCGAGGATGGATGGACGTACCTTACCATGATGAAAGGAGTAGGTGATGAATATGAAAAGGTCCTTAAGCCTAGGAATTAATGGTCTAAGAATGAAAAGGAAGTTGATGGTTATAATAATAATGGTTACAATACTATTTTCATGGTTGTGAGCCCAAGTAAGTTTTGACACATATCTGCTTATACCACTTCGAAAGAAGCTTGAGACATATTAGTTTGAACTCGCGAAGGCAATGATATAGTTAAGGAAAGAAAATTGCAAATGTTCACCTCACAGTTTAAGAATATTCGAATGGTTGAGAATGAACCCTTTGATGAGTTCTATGCGAGACTAAGCGACATTGTCAACACTAGTGTTGCATTAGGTACAACTTATAGATGTTTAAATTGTTTGCAGAGTTATAAGATCTCTTCCTAAGAGATTTAGATCCAGACACAATGCTATCGAGGAAGCTCAAGAACTTAAGTAAATGAATCCAGATACACTAGCTAGAAAATTGCAAACTTTTGAACTCGAGATGAAAATGAAAAACCTGAGAAGAACAAGAATGTTTCTTTTAAATCTTCATCATACTCTTATTCTCTAAAGGTACAAAGAAGCTGGCAACTTTTCTGATTCAGGTAATAATGATGAGTCCGATACGGATTCGCAGATGCCTCTATAAGAACAAGCTTAAAAACCTGTGAAAAACGTTAATTTCAAAAACAAAGGAAATTAGTGAATTACAAATCGCAAATCATGATCAACCTAAATCAAATAACTGGCAGACTAATCTTGACAATGACCTAAATCATGTTGAATATTATAAGTATCACAAGTTTTGTCATTATGCTCATAGTTGTTATAATAAAAAATCTGGAACTAATTACAAAGCTATGAACATTAGTGTTACTTGGGATGATAGTGATGATGAAAATAATAATAAAAAGGATCATCCCCAAGTAGTTGAGAACAGACAATATTGTGTATATCCTGCTTTTCTAAATTGTGGTAATGATAACTCTAACGTTTTTGAACTTAAAAATTCTAGTGAAAATTAGAGTGATCATGAACAAAATGAGTTTGAGGACCTAAATCTTGAAGTCTTGTATGCTCAGATTTTTGCAAAGTGTACTTCACTTGGTAAACTTAACAAAGTCATGAAAGACGAAGTTAATGCACTCATGCGTGAACTTCAAGAAAAAACTGAGAATACAAGTCAAGAGATAGAAATGCTTGAAGATGAGAAACAATGCCCCCATGAAAAAGTTGTGATTTTAGATATAGAAGTTCATGATGCGATGGAAAAAATGAAATCAACTTTGGATGAACTTCATTCGGCCAATCTTGATGTAGTTTTATCTCAGCAGAAACTTAATTTTTTTTGTCATGGGGCTAAAAACATTGATAAGATGTTATGCATGGGAAAAACAGATTTTGACAAAAGGGGTCTAGGATATGAGGAACATCTCTCTAATGCCAAAACTCTTCAAGTCATAAAATTTGTGAAAGCAACTGCTACTACATCGTTGCCCAAACTAATATAATATCTTCCACTCATAATAAAGCCAAAAGGTTCACGTACTCTCATATTATTATTCTGGAATATGTGGTCGAAAGGGTCATATTACATCTTTTGTAGATTTGCTAGATCCTATCAACCATATGTTCGCCCTTTCAATGGACAAAGATATAAGTCTAATGTGATTCTACTAATATAAAAAGTGAGAATGTGTCTAGATGGTTAGTACTGGAAACCTCAGCTCAAAAGAGTCTTCGAAGCATTTGGGTACGAAAGATTAATTTGGCACCACAGATAAGGTGTAATGTTACTTTTATAAGGTAATGAATATCAACTGAGACGGGTTATCAGTATGCTCCATTGATTAAGTACGTTTCTTACCATGTCTCAATTTGTTTTTGTTTTTTGTTTTTATTCTTAGGACAGTAGGGTACTGTTTTGATTTTATTTACACTTTGCACTTTAGGAACTTTTGTATGTGGAATATTCTTGCTAGACTTGGACCTTGCTTTGTATTATATTCATTCATGAGATAATTATTTGGTAAAATCACAGATCATAATAGTCATTGATTCTCTTGTTTAAACTAAAAGCTCATCGTGATTAGAACCACGTGGCATAACTTTAGAAACTTCATACTAATGTTTTGTGAGGATCTAGCCTTTTTACAATCTTTGAGTATTATTTCTTAAATTCTTTCTAGATTTAACATCTTTTTTGATCTCATTTTTATAATTAATTGTCGATGGTAACTTTAAGTTCAAGTTAGTATAATAGAGCATTCTTTATACTTGATTCGAGACGAAAAAGATACTATGTGAGACCGAAGATATGATAATTGGCGTTTTATTGTTACTCTTTTTTGACCTTCGTCTATGCTTACCCAAAATGTTATCCGTTTGTTGCCCCTTGTGCCTTAAAATATGTCGTTCATTTTTCTACCCAAATCCTTTATTAGTTTACCTGTTTATTCTGAGACTTTTCAGTGAAAAAAAAGGGGAAGAAGTAATTTTTGGGGGAAAGATGAATATTAGAATAAAGTGATTTTAAGTGGTGGAGATACATATAAGTCATCATATTCTATCTGTAGTCGTTGCATGAAAATAATAAAGGGAGGTGAACTCCAAATGAAGGAGGAGAAGTATGAGTAATATTCACTAAATAAATAGTGAACGAAGTCCATGTGTAATTAATAAGAAAAGAGAATGACAGAAGGTGGACTCAATTTGTGGAAAGATGGGGAGTTAGTGTAACTGTTAGTCTCAGAATGCTAGTAAAACACCTACTCCATCATGTCTCTTCCCTTGCCTTATTATAACCTTTTCAAGACCTATTTGATCTTGAGTTAGCATAGTCAGTTTAGTGGAGATAAGAGATAGGGATACTATGTTAGTTAACTTGACAACATTTATGACAATTAATTTCATGTCCGTGAGATCTGTCAATTTACAGTGCGCTGTCTATTGATGAATTTGAATTTTTCTATTACATACTAATATTCATATTTCATACAAAGTGTTTGCTAGTCAAATTTTAGTGATTTTTGAGTGACTACTGTAGTGGCTTATTCCGCATCTCGAGCTCATGCCTCATCTTCAACTACAGACGAACTTTTGACCTCAATAACAGAGCACGTGATACAATCAGAACATATTCAACACAAGTTTCTCAACCAACACCACTCATCCCTAACAACACTTATGCTATTGGTTAAGAGTCATCTTGTAATAGCTTATTTTGTATCTCGTACTAAAGTTTCATCCTCGATCTCATCAGCATATAGGAAGTACTACTAAAGACGTAACCAAACTTTCCTCAGTTCGAGACGTTACTTTCGACCTCTGCACCAACAGTTCGACCTCTGCGAA
Organism: Kingdonia uniflora; assembly: GCA_014058105.1. Taxonomy (NCBI): domain Eukaryota; kingdom Viridiplantae; phylum Streptophyta; class Magnoliopsida; order Ranunculales; family Circaeasteraceae; genus Kingdonia; species Kingdonia uniflora. The sequence goes on from JACGCM010002844.1 coordinate 39,592, forward strand.
GCACACAGTCTTTAATAGAGACGTTGTACAGTAGCAAAGGTCAAAACGTTACACAATCTGGTCAAAGGATATCTCACACACATTTTGTAATGTCCATCAATAATGGACTTTATGGTAGTCAAACGGCATATTAGAGGACCTATAAAGAGACCTGAAAAATTGCAAATGAAGCATGAAATATTTACCATAGAAAAGTTCTTGCTCTTTCACCCTATATTCTCAGAACACTCATTGTAATAAGTAGCAATCTTAATAAGATCATCACTTTTTCAAAATCCTTAGGAGGGGTCGTGGTTTTTAACCTATTCAAAGGTTTTCTACGCTAAATCATTCTTGTGTTCATTGTATATTGTCCTTGAACATTCTAATTCATTTGGTGTAAAGGCTAACTCCGAATCCCGGAAATAGGCTATTATATTTGGTACCATCTGTGGGAATCAAAATTCTCAAACCCATTATCTCAAACGCCGCTGGTCATTTTTCTCAGAATGTTGCCACCAGGTCAGAGTACGTCGATCGTCCAGGTGGAAGAAAATGCAGCTTTAGCCAGACCTGAGGACCACTCTGAACTTAGAAAAAAAAGGCGTGCAGTCTTGGGATAATAACTCGCTAGTGTACAGGACGCGCTAAAGGTTTTATAGGGTCAGCAGGTCGCTGCCTTGAAAAACAAAGCCGTACAACCTAAGGGCTCACAAATCTGTCATGACAGAATAGGACCTCCTCGAAGGGCGTTCACACAGGAGGTGCACTTCGATTAACCATCAACAACAGGACATGGAGCCCATCCATATCCAGAAGATCTACCAAGAAGTTGATGGTGGCCTAGCGGAAGTCAGACAGACCAAAAATCTACCTGAAGAGTTTGAGTCCTGACAAGGGAACATCTAAGTACAAGGAAGTAGTGACCACAACCCAGGAGAAGGCGCTTCACATGACCAACCATCACAGCTCGACAATATGTCACTCAGGAACATGTTGAAAAGGGAATCAAAGAATTGCTCGAAGCCCATTATGGCGACTAAAGGGATCCAAACAGATTATAGAAGATCCCAATTACCTAGGAGCTATTAGATGGTGAGGTACCCACTGGGTTCACACTTCAAAGATCCAAAAGTTCAAAGGAACTGATCAAGTGGAACATGTTCAAGAGTTCCAGGATGCCCTAGGTCTACATTCCACGTCCAACAACATCCATGCCGGCTCTTTCCTCCGAGCTTGTCAGGCGAACCCCTACGATGGTTTCACATACTGTCTGAAGGATCCATCATAACTTTCGAACAGTTACGCGAACTCTTCATCAAGAATTACTCGCATAACAAAGATAAATAGGGGAGTTATTTCTCTTTCAGCCTCAAACAGATGCCAGGAGAGAAACTCAAGACGTTTACCAATAAGTTCTTGGAGTTAGCCCAAAAAGAATTTGTACCATATCTCACTCTGCCATCTCGTAGAGACTCAGTTCTTCAAAGAATCAAACAGGAGCAAACAAAGGCGTGTCAGCAATGTCATGACTTATCCATTTAAGATAAAGAAGCTCGTTTAATTCAAGTATCCAGTCTCGTCGAGCTGAGATTTCTTTTGATGATTGCAACGTTTAACATGTCAACTATCCTCGCCATGATGCCCTGGTGATCATGTTAAAAATGCAGAGAATATGGTGCTTTATACGATTATGGTAGACACCGGCAACAATATCAACTCCTTTTTCAGAGTACGATCGATCAGATGGGTCTGTCCGATAAGGTCCGACCCAGCAACGTTGATATTTATGGTTTCAATGGATCTAAGGAGGAGTGTATAGGAAAGATTATATCCTATCACCGCAGGACCGGTAACACTCGACGTTGTCTTTACGTTGTCAACACAAAATCCCATTATCTGGGGATAATGGGACGTTGTGGTTACATAATATGCACGCTATTTCATCAACTTATCACTTGGCATGACTTTTTGAATGGGAAGGTTGCGTTTACGAGATAAAAGGAAGTCAGATATTAGCATGAGCGTGCAAAAATCTATCGTCATTGGACCAGAACCTTCCGAACATCAACTCGTATAGCAATTGCAAAAGACAACAGGAAATATATAAAGAACTATACAGGCAACTTTACGGGCAACATCTGCCCAGCGTAGAAACTAAAGAGTACGTTGAAATCAGTAGACCCAAGCATGGGACATATATTGGCACTCATCTGCCCTCAGCAGAGCAGACACTATCATCCAGTTCCTTAAGGAAAACAGTGATGTCTTTGCTTGGACAATTTACGAGATGTCGGGTATCGATCTAAACCTGGCTTGTCATAAACTCAACTTGAAAGAAAAAGCCATGGTTATCAAACAAAGACAGAGGACTTTAGCACCAAGACTTCAAGACGAAGTCAACAAGGAGATCGAAAAACTCATCGAAGTTGGTTTTATCCGAAAGGCCAATTATCCAGAATGGATATCGAGTATTCTAGCAGTACTGAAGAAGAATGGGAAAATCGGGGTGTGCGTGGATTTCACCGACTTGAATAGACATACTCCAAAAGATAGTTTTCCATTCCTGTCATAAATAACGTGCTCGATTCTACATTAGGACACGAGCTCCTGTCTATGATGGATGCGCGCTAGGATACAACCAAATACCTAAGCTACCTGATGATCAAGATAAATAACTTTCATTGCAGAGCACGGCCTATTCTACTTCAAAGTCATGCCATTCGGTCTCAAGAACGCTGGAGCTACTTATCAGCAATTGATGACCCAGATGTTCAAAGATCACCTTGGAAAAACAATGGAGGTCTATATAGACGATATACTGTATAAAGTCTTAAGAAAGAAGACCATATAACGGATTTGTACACAGCTTTTGATATTTCCGTCCCTAAAAGATGCGGTTCAACCCTACAAATATCAGTTCGGAGTCAGTCAGGGAAATTTTTGGGCCACTTAATCAACAAGACGGTATTAAAGCTGATCCAGATCGTATTCGGGCATTATTATTTATGCCTTCTCCGAAAATGAAGAAGGTGGTCCCGAAGTTAGCAGGCAAGATTGTCGTAATGAACCATTTTGTTTCAAAATCTTGTTTGATTACTGTCGTGGTTATTAGCTTATTACGTGAGGGGACAACAAATAGAAACTAAGAAGGACCCGAGATCGAATGGACAGCAGAGTGTGAAGCAGTATTTCAGCAACTTAAACTTTACTTGGGCTCACCGCCAGTGATGAGTATCCTTGTGAAGGGGAAGAGCTCACCATTTTCCTTGCAATTACTGAAGAATCATTAAGTTATGTTCTCATTCGACTGATGAGAAGACCGAGAAGCCTGTCTACTTTAGCAGTAAAGCTCTAACTCCAGCAGAATCTCGATACAGTAAGGTTGAGAAATTACTTTTAGCCCTCGTCTACACCATGCAAAATTGAGACAGTACTTTCAATCCCACTCAGTACGAGTAGTATCCAACTACCCTCTGCCTGAAATCTTATCCAAACGAGAAAAATCCAGAGAGTGTATAGCAATGGTCAGTCACTCTTGGTGTGCATAACATCCATTTTGAACTCAGACATTCTGGAAAGGGTCAGGCCATAGCAGATTTCCTTGCGGACTTCCCCGTAGAAGATCCTAATTGGAAGAAGACTACACAAAATGTATGAAGAACAGGTCGAAGAAAAAATAGACTGGATATCTCAAAAGGGATGGCATCTTTTAACTGATGGATCCTTTGGACCCACAGGATCAGGCATCAGAATCGTGCTAAACACACCTTTTAATAATAGAATCATAAAGCAGTCCGATTAAATCTCGAAGCTATCAACAATGTAGGAGTACGAGGAAATTATTCATTGTATAGATATGGCTCTAGAGATTAGAGTATCTGAAGTCCGTATATACCAACTCTTTGTTCATCGTAAACCATTACACAGAAAAATTCCCGATGAATGGGAAATGAACGATTACGCAGCCGCAGTGGCCGACAGAATGAGTAGATTCAAGAAAATTTCTATCAAATATTTACAGCGCGGAGAAAATAGACATTCTGATTCCCTCACATATCTTGAAGAGTCTTTGGCACAGAAGCTCGATATCTCAAGATTGAAGTATTATCATCCCCCAGTATTAAATATAAGCTCAAATTCTGTAATACTGGAGGCGTTGAAGAAGACGAGGACGATTGGAGACGACCTTTCCTTAAGTATATTAGGACTGAAAACAAATTCTAAAGCGAACTACCTCAGGACCCCACTAACAAAAGATGCATACTCGATAATGCAAAATGCTACATTGCAGAAAACGGGTTCTTATACAAAATTTCAGTCACATGACCATATCTCAAATGCTTATCCCACAAAGAAGCTCAAAAATTCTTGCACGTATACATGAGGGTACTTGTGGTTCTCATGCAGCAGGAAAATCTCTAGCAAATCGAGCTCTTACCCAAGGCGTCTTCTGGCCTAAATGAAAGTTCAAGCAATTGAACTCACAAGCAAATGCGATGCCTGTCAAATCATGGCCCCCAAATTTGAGCACCAGCTTTAGTACTCCATTCCAGCAATATTGTATTGCCATTTAAAAGATGGGTCCTCGATCTTTTCGGCGAATTTCCTACTGCACCAGGAAAATGGAAACTCTTTTATTCGCAACGGATTACTTCACAAAGTGGGTAGAAGCAGTCCTCTGTACCGCACTCAAGAAGAGAAAGTCATCAAATTACCAGGGAAATGTTATCATCTGTTCGGTTGCCCCATCTCATGGATCGACAATGGACCTCAGTTCGTTGGTTCCAAAGTCGTCGAATTCCTCAATCAACACAACATCATACATTTTGCTTCAAATCTGTATTACCCACAAGGGATGGTCAGGCCAAAATCACTAATTACACTTTCGTGGATGGGATCAAAAAATGCCTAACTGAAAAGAAGGGAAATTAGGTCATAGAGTTACCGCATATGTTATGGGCGTATCGAACTACACCTCGAGTTTCAGCTGGATGCACGCCGTTTCTTCTGGCTTACGGTACAGAAGCAATCCTCCCTACTTAGTACCATCACCCAATTCATGACCATACCATGACCGATGAGAAAAAACAAATTTTAATTGGCATGTAATATGAATGGATCGAGGAGACTCGGGACAGACCAATCATGAAATTGGGAAGGTATCACCAAGCTTTATCCCGATCTTATAACAAACGCGTTCGTCACAGTGAGTTTGAATTAAGGATCTGGTTATTCGAAAGATTCCCAAACATCGCAAAGAGATAACGCAGGGAAATTATCCAAAAACTGAGAAGGTCCTTATATTGTTCTTGGAAAAAGCGGCCTCAGTTCCTACGACCTCGCCACCGAGCATGGCGAGCACATACTAATCCTTGGAATACAAGGAGACTGAAGTTGTATCGCAGATAACAAATCTGTCACAGTGTACTTTCCTTTAATCAATCTATCATTTCGTATGACGATCTCACATCAATGAAAGACTTACATTTGATCCGCATACATCTGAGTATTTTTTCTATATTCTAATACTTTTTCTAATATATCAAACATGTACTTCTAAACACAGATTACAAATCATTTTATGCTTCGGCCATATCGATAGTCTAAATATATTATAGATCGTTAGTTGCTTCGGCTAAACCGATCATCTATACATTGCAGATCGTTTGTTGCTTCGGCCAAACCGATCTATCTAATCATCATATTCGCGGTACGTCAATCTTATACCAATAAAAATACTTGGTGTTCAATTGCCCTACTTACAACACTTTTTCTAATATATCCTACAAGTACTTTTATATATAGATTGCAGGTCATTTGTTGCTTCGGCCAAATCGATCATCTACATACATTACAGATCATTTGTTGCTTCGGCCAAATTGATCATTTAAATACATATAGATCATTTGTTACTTGGCCAAATCGATCAACTAAACTACATTATAGATCATTTGTTGCTTCGACCAAACTGGTCATCTCATACATCACAGATCGTTTACTACTTTGGCCAAACCGATCACATATTGCGCTGCTTTCCATATATTATCAATGGTACCTCCACCAGTTAGTACAGTTAACTATTTTGTTCTTAACTATTGCTTCATACATCTATATTTTTATTCTTGTTGCGTATACATACAGCATAATCACATTCCTCACTCCTCGCTAGAGCTATCACTTGAAATGTTAGCTGCATTAGAATGATTTACCACGTCCCGTAAAATACTTAGCTAAACGCCGACTCATAAATTCTGGCAGCCTCCCCACAATAATCCTCTTCCCCTCTCTAACCATTCTATGTTTAAACGATCAGATTCTGGAAATCATGGGTTCTAAATATTCAGATCGGATTACCTCTATCAAATTCTACACCTGGGGCAGTCAAACCATCATATACCCTCTGATTTTCAGCTTCCAATCTCTTTAATTCTGCCACAAAGAACGAGGTTACTGGCACCATCTTTCTCTCGTGACTTTCACCTAACTCACTTTTAACCTATTTACAAAGATGGAGTTTGCTCAGCTTATGTTACGCTTTCCAGTTGCTTACAATGATCGTCCACTCGTCATTTTGCACGACACACATTCGAATTCTGAGCTTCCAGCACTGTCATAAATTATCCATATGATAAATAAGAGATATTGACGATTCATAACCTGCACATTCTACCCTCTTTGAGTCATAACTTATCTCCAACTGCAACAGATCCTCATCTAGCTAGTATTCTCATTTCGAAGTCTGTCCATTTCAGACTAGTTCAAGACATCCAGATGCCACGCTTGCGCAATCTACTTAACTCACATATTTTGTTCCAGCTCTTTTTATGACTTCATTTTGTGGGCACAAACCTCCTCCGACTCCTACCCTATCATCCCAGTAACCAGCCATAATACTTCATATTTGCGAGCACGAGCTCTAACATCGCTTATCTCCGCTTCAAGAATATAACTTGAAACTGCAACTCTTTCACATTATTTCCTTTCCCCTCTAACGCGCCTAGCAGTTCTGCAATTTACGTTCGCGCCAACATCAATTCAGCATCTGTTTGGCTAGCTTATTCTGAGCACCTTCGAACTTCAACACCCTTTCTTCTTATCTCTTCTTCCAAACTCTCTATCTTTCTCAAACGAACAGCTAGTACTGCCTTTTTCTCTTGAAGAGTTTCAGTTATATCCGCCTTCAACATTTCTTCTTCTTCAGTAGCACATTTTCGGGCACACTGACTCGATCTTAGCTTAGCATTTATTTGTTCGTTCTTGGCTCGTAACACGTCGCACTGACTTTGTATAGCAGTCAGTTCCACCTATTCATAACATATTATATTTATAATTGTTCTTCATAACAACAAAGTACAATATAACTGTTCACGAGGTTACATCAAGAACGTGGTATCTGAGTAAGTTAGATACGTCATTCTATTCTAGCAACAAACAAATTATATTTATCATCAAATAGTACGAAGGATTGGTGAAAAGAGACAAGAATACTTTATTTGCGACTCTTCCAGACATGAGACGACTGCAGCTTGTCTTTCACTATCTTCCTATTCGACGCCTGTACATCTACCGGCGTGGTAAGGTCCAAACCTACTATTGACGTTGTTTGCGCCACATTTGGGGTATCAAAGTCTTGACCTCCTTCTCTTCTGATGACCCCTCATACGAATAGGGATGGGTTGTTCACCAATAATCTCTCTTCATCTCGGGTAAACCACAGGTTCTCTGCCTTATCATTTCCACTTTAAAATTTTCCCACACCCCGTTACAAACTTCCTAAATTCGTTCTCTACTCTAGATAGTTCTCCCCCATAAAACTTAACAACACTGTCTATGTGATGTTCATGTTCTGTTCGAGCAACGACTCTTGCCCGCGATGGATAAAGGTGGCCATCAGTATCATTTGCGCTTTGTGCAATCGATGGCGCGTGTTTCTCAGTAACATACATAAAGCCCTCACATCCGCCTCTACCTTCATTCGAAAAGCCACTTCTTTCGACCCGCGTTGCTAAAGATATATTTTTCTTCACGTGCTATGATAGCTCTTCCTATAACCCCCTTAATTCACCCTCTAATTGCTTTTGGACTCTATTTGCCTTTTTTTACCCTGAGAAATCTAATTTTCATGGCTCTCAGATCCTACATAAAGCCAACGCATCAGATAATAGTTCTACATCACCCTATATAACAGACACCCAGCTCGAGCAGAATAATTTTTGCCTCTGAACTATGACGATTGCGTGCTTTTTGAGCTAAAAACATAACTCGAGCAGGGTCTAGAACTACACCTCTCTCCCTCAAAAGCTCTATATAAGCTATTTTAACCATCGTTCACTATCTACTTTGACCTCAAAATAAAAGTCAGAGCAATAGCATACTCTGACACCTCGCCTTTTCACTTGGGTCGTTAAAACAAGTCAATTCTTTTGGCTTTTGAACTAATATCCCATTTTCCTCTTCCTTTCTTAGTACCTCGTCTCTCTCTACTTTATCTTAGCATATTTATATTGCAGATCATATAACTCTTTAAAGTTTTCTCTGAATTCAACTTAAATTACCTTATCTCATATTCAGTTTTGTTAAGTACTTGTTGAATACGAGCCACGGAGTCCCTCGCTCTACTCAATGACTTCTCCAACTCGAATTTGTTTTTCTTAAACGTTCTATCTCCAACACAAATTACAGATATCTTGCTTCAATATAACCATTCAAGAAAAACATATTTTAAAACATCACTCAAAATAAAATAGTGTACCATTATACAGAGTAATATCTCTTCCAAATCAAACGAGCTGAAAGTGGAAGACAGGATACCACAAAATGTTTAAAGGGCTTGCTATGTCTAACTCAGATTGAGATTTCAGCGTCTTTCGCGGAGAAGGAACTGTTTAGCACGTTCCACAGAGGGTTCACTATTTGTTAAGTAGTACAGACTGGTTCCGTACTGCCTGGAGGAAGGTCTGACGCTTTTTTAGACAAACCAGCAACATCACCAGCCACCTCTTCCTCCTTGTCATTAGCAGGGAACTCTATTTCTGCATATCTACCATTCTGGGTCAGCTTCACATCATCAACATTAATCCAAAAATAGTACGAATTTATAAAGTGGTTTCTCTCACTAAGGACTGAAACTGCATCAGTCATAAACTTGTCATGCCTTGACATATTACTAAGTTTTTCTATAGTTGCAGTTGCATCTGTAACCTTCATCTCTTTCTCCAGCAGAAGGTCATCTCGAGCTCTTTACACGAGCTGACTGAGCCTAAAACTTTACCATCAGAGCATCAAATTATTGGCCCTCTTGTCCAGACATTGTCTTGCCCCCTTCATTAGCGTTGAAAGCTGCGAATACAAACAAAAAGAAGAGTCAGTTCAACGGTTTCACTCAGTTCGAAGGAAATATCAAGTTAAAAAATTTTGACCACAACCGCGAACGTGTACTCGAGGTATCATCATCGAGATGCTGTGAGTTCGTCCCGGCCATAGACAGTATTTCTTTTCCAACTCTTTCATCTTGACCGCAGCAAGAGTTTTAGTTCGGTCACTATCCTTCTCTAAATATTATTTTCCCTTCAACGTACTCTTGTAGCCTCCCAAGAGCGATACGCTTACTTTAGCTTTTCCTCTACACCACCAGCAGCAGGCTTAAGAACCTCTTGTTTGTGAACAGAACCCCAGTAGCTTAGGTACTTTGTTGTGCTGGCTTTCGGCCCATATGAGTAATGCATTAGAAGTCAGAGGAATAGGAGGTGAGGATGAACACATCAGCAACGGTCTCATCAACTTTTCCCTCAGCCATAGCTCGTTTCTCCTAGC
>JACGCM010000849.1:0-43143 GCA_014058105.1 Kingdonia uniflora
CCTGTAGCGCCAGCTCAGCGAACTCACACTCAAACAATGTCTGCTGGGAGGGGTTTGGGTGTGAGTTTGGGTGTGGGTTGGCAAACCAAACTCAACCCACACCCTGCTGCAGATGCTCTTACTAACTAGTTGAAAGAAAAAAAAAAAAATAAAAATCCAAATCCAAATCCAAGTTTGCGAGGCTCTATTTCCTCTAACAATACTGGATTGTTTTTTTTAACAGGGCCCAGTCCAATACTTAGCGCATATTTCATTTTCTTTGAAAAATTAATTTTATTATTATTATATTTTATTATTTTTTCATCAGGTGGATAAGACTTGGGCGCCCGATTATAAAACAAACAGCGCCCAATCGCGACATCACAATATAAGGTTGAGTCTGGATTCCAAACTCAATCTTATTTTTGAATAGTCCAATCCAAGTCATGAGGCACGGTTGGAGGCTGAAAATCCTAGGTGCCACCTTGGATTCCAGGTAGTGAGAGCATCTCCTAAAGTGCCTCAGACTTGTTTTTCCAAGGTGCTACATATGATTTTTGAGCTTCAATAACACTTCACTGACTTGGATTTTTGAGCTCCAAGACTCAACCTCGATTCTTACGTCTCGCGATTGGGCGCCAAAGTGTAGGCTTCTTTTTTTTCTAGTCGAGTGCCTCATTATTTTTATTTTTATTTACAAAAAATTCAAATCAAATCGGGCGCTTAAACCTGGGAGTCTGATGAAAGGAAGAAAAAAAATGAACGGGCTCCTAACAGTTAGGCGCCTGTTAAAAAAACAAGTGAGCTACTGTTAGAAGAATATAGCATTAATCACTTGGAATTGACTTTTTTTTTTCAACCAAGTGAGTGAGGTACTTTAGGATATGCTCAAAGCTTTTAGTTATAGTCCTCATATCAAGTACCAATATTTACAGGCGTGAGATCTGATCAGAAAAGGGTAAGAATGGCAAAAGCTTATAAATGCACCAGCCCAATGATTTCTTCCAACAGATGATTCATGTAACCATCTACTATTTGGATGCCCGGGAGAGTGCATTACTTCCAAAAACATAAATTCAAGATCTCATTCCAAAACTAACTGGGTTTAACGAGTCTATTACAAATATTCTTACAAAGGATTGTCCTGCAAAGTACTATTAAGAAAGTTAATCCAATAATGCAATTATACCATGAGCTACTTCACGACTATGATCGTCAGGGTTCAGATGACTCGGGAATAGTAAGTCCATCACTTAGTTGAAACATTGGAATTTTTGTACTAACTTCAGTCTCCAGTGGATGCTGATCAGCCTCTTCTGTGTGTGCAGGTACAAAACCGGTGAGAGTCAGTTTACGCTTCATTCTTGCTTCATTCTCCATATTGTACATTGTAGCAGTGCGGGTGGCAGTTCTTATTGAGCCCACTTCAGATGAACCAAAGAATCTACGAGGGGTTAACCGTTGATAAGAACTGGCAAAAACATGGGCAGGTAACCCCATCTGAAAAGTCTTGCCAATCAACATTAATGGCTTTAACTGCAAGTCTTGAGCAGCCTTCAACGTGAATCATGTGTTGTAAGTTTGTAATGATACTTTTCCTTTATGATATCATGGTATACGGTATACCTGAGAGTGAAACTTGCAGAGATTAGTGTTGCAATTGTTTTAACTTCAAAATATGGTTTTAAATGTTTTATCCAACATTGGAAATAAAATAATTTCTATTAGTTTTTATATCTCTATTGCTTAGTTGGATTTAAAATCTACTCTAGGAGTGTGTGCACTCTAGCGATATGCTTCGCATTGAGCGCGACTCGCGCGGGGCGAATGAGACGTTTTATTATGCGACTTAGTGGGCTTGGGTCTGGAACAGACACCTCTTGTGTTGTTAGAGTCTGTACTGGTTATATCATTATTAGGATTAGTGTGACTTATTAATACTTATGTATTAATTAAGCAGTTTTTCAACTTGACAGTTTTTAGACTCTTATTTATAGAGTTCTCTTATGTAGTAAGACACAGAGAAAAACAACAAAAACAAGTTATTTTTCTTTCACAATTCTTTCTTTTTGTTTTTTTGGGCAATGAGGAAAGGTGAAACAAACTTGATCACTCTGTGCAGTGTAGCACAATAGTGATAAAACGGTCTAGTTTGGTTAAATCCCAAAGATAGTGTTTTGAGTTCTCTTGCACATTTGAGATGCTTCAACTATCTTCAAATTGTTAGAAAATTCAAAAAATTAAAGAACAAATCTTCACCAAAAGAAAACAATGTTTGTTGAGTTGTGCATAGTGTTAATAAACCTGTCGATCATAGAGCTCTATTGTTTGTCATCCCTTTTCCTGCAATCTGCATAATCATCAACAACGTTTTTAATGTATTAATAGGTTGTTTGCATGTCACTTATTTATTTTCGTTGAAACTCGTTTGAATTCACCCTAAACACGAGCCTGAGTACTTGACAACGTCACGATGCAGTTTCAGCTCTGACATTGCAACAAATTATTCATATCTCTGGTGTCCTTCGAGCTTTGGTCTCTCCACTCTCCGCTCTCCCATCACCAAATGATACACTACTTGATGTTGCTTTACACTTAGAGCATATGCAACAGGGTGTGAGTTTGAGTTGGATTTGTAAACCCAAACTCAAACTCACACTTTGAGTCTCCGAGCAGCGAAAAATCCAGTGCGAGTTCTCCTACGTGGCGCTACAGTAACTCAACCGAGTGTGAGAGCTCACACCAAAAAAAAAAAGAGTTTGGCGGTGTTTGGATTACCGCCGCGTTAAAAAAAAATTATTATTATTTTTATTGATGTGTGAGAGAGATAAATAATTATGCGGACAATGAATATCGTGCGGACTAAAGATTACCACGCGGACTAATTTTTTTTTTAAAAAAACAAAAAAAAAAAAACTCAAACTCAACTCAAACTGGGTTGGGTTTTTTGTGGGCCTCCTGTGACCTGTTAGAGCTCACACCCAAAGTCACACTTGCTGCTAGAAATGCTCTAAAAAGGTTAATTGGACCACACTAAATTAATAATTAGGCCTTTTTGGACCACCAATAGTTGAATAGAAAGAACCATATACCCATGATGGCAACTTGTAAGATTCTCCACTGAGAAAGAAAATATTTAAGAGCATCTACAACATTGACTGGACCATGAGCTTCAAATTTCGAGAACCAACTTCAAGCACCCGTTCAAATTCTCTAGCATTGTTCAATTTTTCATTTTCAAAAGTAACCAATTTTTTACCTTTCGTTAGGCTCATATCAGTTTCTGAGACCCACCGATACTTCCTACAAAAACTGTGTAACAGTACCAAGTAGCAACTTACTTAGTAAGACTAAAAAATCGTACACACTATTATCCCCTCTTAAAATATAAGAGATATACATAACAATTATGCGCCCCACCAGAGTTAAGCCCCAAACTCTATGCTCCCACAAGAAGCTCGAGAGGTTTGTTAACACTATGTGCAACTCAACAAACAACTAATCTCTGCAAGTTTCACTCTCAGGTATACCGTATATATACCATGATCAGAAGGAATATATCAGTTACAAATTTACAACACATATTGTAAGAACCTAATTTCGTATATCAAACTTAGTCTCTCACACCAAAGATAATTAAAGCGCTATCAAATAATTGCTAATACGAGATTTAGCGTGGAAAACTTTTCAATAGGTTAAAACCATGACCTCTCTTGAGAATTTTAGAAATAAATATTATTGATGATGGCTAGCTATTACAAAAATTGCTCTGGATAGTTCTGTGTAGAGTTTCTGGTAGAATTCTCTGTTTCTACTTTGTAGTTCTATAGTCTTATTTATAAGTCTTATAATATGACCGTTTGACGACCATTACTATTTTTAATGACGGACGTTACAATATGATTTTGATGAGTCTTTGAACTAATTGTGTAACGGTCTGATCCTTCGATTTAGTAATGGCTTCTTTGACGACTGAGTGTTTGTTGAATCGAGCTGTTGGTGTGGAGGTCGAGAATGATAGTAAACACTCTTTGTAGTTGTTCCATAGTGTTTTTTATGTATCGTATGATGAGGTCGAGTAAATGTATGATGGTCGAAGTTGAGGCTTGAATTCGAGATCCGAAATAGGCTACTACACATATGATTCACGTTGAGGGTTGTTCAAGAATTGCAATTAAAACCATTAATGTTGATCTAGTTTAGGTGAACAATCGATTCATAATTTGTAAAAGCAATTCGAATGTATCTTTCGATGAAAAGCAAAATACGAAGCAGTGAAAATTACTTGTAAATGTAATGCACCACTTTTAGCATCGCTTTTGGATAAATAACAAGCCCCAATTTACTGGAACATTTAAATTATGTTATAAAATAAAATACAAGGAGTGGCTAAGTGTCACAGCTCGACTCGGGGTCGGCATTACAGTGCCCACATAGCGGAATATGAGGCCGTACGGCGTACATGCACGTGCGGCCGACATCCACAAGCCTTCTTCACTGGACGCGACGACGCCAGTGGAATATACTCACGGATGTTAGAGCGCATCTGAATAATCCTAGATACTCTCGTTAGGGCCGTCGAATATGTATTCGGAATAGGCGGCAACGCTGAAGGTTCCCTCAATAATCTTACAGTGTATTCACTCGTGACTAGGCACGAGGCACGGATAGCACACCTGCCTTGTAACGGATCAGGTAGCTCAATATGCCGGGTTCCAGATATATAATATATATAAGGGACGACGAGCTTGGACTAGTTACATAGTCAATTTATAAGGGGCAGTGCGTCTCGATTGGCTCGTGGGGCATAATGGCGCCCTATTAAGCCCTATCTAGGAAAACGACCCACATTGCAAGGCAATGTCTCCTAGCCTTTCTCCCTCCAACACCCATCTTTTGAACTTAATGGACTCTTGAACTCCCTATTTCTTCCCCATCTAAACTAATTCTATTTAGTTTGGTACTCCCTCTACTCCATTTTGACATAGCATCCAACTTTTAAATTATGGATAGAATTCCATCTATGATGACCACAAAATTCATATTCGATTAATTGTGATTTACCTGGAACTTTTTGGCATAACTTGTTGAAAGAAATATTTTGACTTTGGAACCATCTATTTTTGGGCAAAGATTGTTGGATTAATTTCTAAGAATTTTATTATGGGCAAAGGTGTGTCGATTCTCTTGCAATATTATTTGTTCAATCCAAGTCTTCAACCATTGATCACAATTCATTTTTCTTTTTGTAATTGCAAGAATTTGATCACACATATTTAAACTTTAGTATATAACCACAACCTACCAATAAATAATACACATCAAAATCAAACTATTGTGCATACATAATGACAAAGGAGATGTATCAACATAGATCTAAAAGAGCATCTGCAACACTTTCACTACTTCTACATTTTTTTCTCAAGGCTTACCATTAACCATAGTACATAAACACTACTCAAAAAACACCTAATTATCACTTTTTTTTCAACATCCCCCAGCTGTTTATTTTTTCATCACCGCTAATATAGCCTATAAATCCTTGAATAAGTTGGCACGTGAATGACCCATGTTTATGGCGATGTCACGTCCATGACGAGCCCTTCAAATAATTTAAATGGAAGTATTAGTAAAATTCTATGAACTTGTATTTAATATATTTCAAGAAATTAGGTCAAAACATTCCTATCAATCAATGATCTAATAGGAAGCAAGATGACCCTTTCGGCCACAAGCCTGACAATAAATACATGAAAGACAAAAGGCTACTTAGTCTACTTATGAGGAGCATTAGTAACACTTTGTTTGGGCAAAGATGGCACTGGAGTAACTTTGACAAACTTGGTGATTTGGGTGTAGTAGACTAAACATTTTGCTCATCAATCCAAGTCCCCTTTTGTCAGTACCAATTTTGCTCATACTTTACATTTATCAATGTTCTTTGCTCAATGGAGAAAAACTTTAAGTTTCTGATTAGTGGAAGTCAAGTCAAGTTTAAGCTTCTCAAGTTCAGTTTCAGTCAATTTTAACTTCCCCACAGTAGTATGTTTTTCTTTTTTCACAATATCAAGTTTGACAATAATAACATTTTTCCCATTCTTAAGTTTCTCAAGCTGAGAAACAAGTTGATAATACAAATCTTCAAACTTGGGTTCTTCACTATTATCACTTTCATAATTACTCTGATCTTCAGTAGAGTTTTCAAGCTTAAAAGGGTCAGAATAATTATTACTGGAGTTTATTATACTAGGAAACGCATAATAGTTGTCATTTTCATATTTTTGGGGATGATCATTATTAGCATCAAATTCATCATTATCATCATCCCAAATAACTTTAATATTCATGGCCTTATGGTTACTATTAGAACTCTTAGTGTGACAACTGTGAGCATAGTGACCATACTTGTAACACCTATAACATTTAATTTTATTTAAGTCTTGTTCAAGATTGTCTGTCTGCCATACGATTTAGCATGGTCATGGGACGTGGCTTATAATTCACATTTTGCCATTGTTTCTCAAATTACCATTTTTTTCAGGAGTTTTCTAAACTGTTGGCTTTATCACGCAATCTGTGAATCAAGTCCAATTCCTCATTATCGTCAGAGACACCTAAGTTGTCAACTTCTCTGTTTCCCTGAGAAGATGAAGAGTTGGAGGAAGACTTAAAAGCCAGACTCTTATTCTTCTTAGGGTTTCCATTTCCATCTCGATTTCAAATGTATACAATTTTTCAGCAAGTGTGTCAGGTTTCATAGTTTTAAGATTTGAGCTTCCTCTATGATATCACGTCTGGATCTAAAACTTTTAGGGAGAGATCTTAAAATTTTGCAAACTATTTGAACACCAGTATATCCAGCTTCTAAAGAGGCACTGTTGTTGATAATGTCCATCAGTCTGGCATAAAACTCACCGAACGGTTCATCTTCCCTCATCCATATGTTTTCAAATTAGTGGTGAGCATTTACAGTTTACTCTCTTTTAACCATATCATCACCTTCGTGAGTGCACATTAAGATGCCCCAAGCTTCTTTCAAAGTGGTACACGTGGAGATGTGCATATACTCACTTTGGCTCAACGCATTAAAGATAACATTAAGACATTCAGAATTATACATAGATGTTTCTTTTTCCTCCTTAGTCCATTGATTTCTAGGTTTAGGAATTTCTACAGTGTTGCAGGCTCACCCCTCATAACAGTCGGGGCACCTATCCATCTTCAATGGCAATCCAGACATCTTCTCCCATAGATTGAAAGAAGGCAATCATTCGAACCTTCTAGTAGGGAAAGTTTGTGCCATCAAAGAGTGGTAGACGATTTATAGGACCTCCAATTTTTTTGAAATCCATTAAATTAAGCATGCACTTAAAAGCAGAATCACCGCTCAGGATATAAAGCCTACAAGCAATTCTGCTCTGATACTAATTGAAATTCTATGTGCTCGTATTTAATGTATTTCGAGAAATTATGTTAAAATAATTCCAATCAATCAATGATCTAGGATTAAGCAGAAACAATCAATAGTAAAGACAATGAATTAAACGACACAAGCAATTGTTCACCCTGTAGAAACTCCTTACTCAGGAGAAAAACCATAGGTCGTTGTCGATGAACATGATAACCAAAAATTCACTAATCAGAAAGAGTTTAATTTGAATTATACTTACAGACTCGATAACCCCATCTTGTGATTATCTTTTTTCTGATCCAAGCATCACACCTATCATTTTCCTTCTCGCAACGACTCTCCTTTGTTGTCACAACGACTCTTTTCGTTCTCTCAATTCTTGAATTACTCTAGAACAATATGTGGGAAGTAAGATAAACTAACTCAATATCAACCTCAAGGTTTTTAGGTTTTGATTGATGTCAAATTGTCTCTCTGATAAATGATATTAAACTCGTTCAAAAATAAATTTTTGCCAAAGAAAAGAGAAAAAGAGAGTGAGGGAAAAGATAAGCAATGCTTGCTTAAATAGTGCTTCAGCTTTTCTCGAGACTCATTCGAACGAGACCTTTGGTCGTTCGAACAAAATCCCTAATAAGCCTTCAAAAATATGCGTTTTTGTTTTTGAACTCGTAGCACTCGTTCGAACGAAATGCCCATAATTCGTTCGAATGAGACCCAAGGTCGTTCGAATGAATTTCTCAAAAAGTTCAGAAAATTTAGTAAAATATTTTTGGCTCCCTTTATCAGAGTTCTACTATACCAACTTACCTTCTTGGTCATTGGTTGATAGATGATTGCTCGAAGGTCTTCATCCTGTCACTGTCTTCGACTGAGATAACCACGGACCTTTACATACACGAAATGAGACAAACCAAAACCTTTCAATTGGAACATTGCAATTTTATTTTGATGAGTTTTACACAAAAAATCGGGTACCTGATTTGGATCATTCAAATCAATAACTGTGCCCCTTTTTTCAACTTCATACTCCATATATCTACCAAACAAAGAAAAAACAAACAAACAATACATGAACATTAATTATGGTTTTGTTCAAATTCCTCACTACTTTATACTAAAATAAGTTCAGATTTTCTAAATAAGGATTTTGATTCGGGTTGATTGTCAAAGTCGAAATTTTACAATGGAGTAAAGCTAATGTTAGACAACATTATGAGTCAATGAACATGCTAATGTTAGTTCAATAAATTTCATACCGAAAGAAATCAATTAAGAAGAGAGATATACCTTAATGGGTTCTTATCTTTGATGTAGAAGATGAAATGCAATGGAGGTACAAAGAGAAGTTTCAGAGTCCACTGGAGAGAGAAATATTAGGTAGTGGTTTTCAATAGATCACGTGAGAGATTAATTAGAGGATCTCATTAATTAGAGATAGGAAGTCCACTTTTACTTAGAGTATCTCCTAAAGTGCCTCACTACCTTGGAGGAATCAAAGGTACCACCTAAGATTTTCTTCATCCAATAGTGCCTCACTGACTTAGAATCCAATACTCAACCTTGGATTTTAATGTCGCGATTGGGCGCATAAGTGTTGGGCGCCTGTTCTGTTTATAAATAGGCGCCTAAGGTTTGGGCGCCCAATTGTTTTTTTTAACAAATTCTATTTTTTTAACAATTTTACAATGGAGTAAAGCTAATGTTAGACAATATTATGAATCAATGAACATACTAATGTTAGTTCAATAAATTTCATACCGAAATAAAATCAATTAAGAAGAGAGATATACCTCAACGGTTCTTATGAAGTAGCCTAATAATGTTAGTTCAATAAATTACCACATAAACCCATTTATGAAGTAGCCTAATATTTTTGCTAGAACTCGGGGCCAACCGAAAGGTCGGCCTCGTAACATCATCACTCTAGTGGCTAATACATGAATGAAATCAAGGCCCCTACTAGTCTGAAATCTTTATAGACCCTTGGTGTTCTTGAGTGAAAAGCAACTGTTCTAGTCTTCCACAACTGTAATGAGAAGCACTATTTCACACTACACTCATTCCAATTTCCAACTCAACTTCTATCTCTCTCACAAACCTCACACTATATCCAACACCATCCATTGCTTAAATTACCAAGAGTTATGTTAAGCACTTCACACTAAGCTCTTTCATGTACTCCGACACGACCCATCTTTCCTATTTCTCTGTAAGTCTACTGGTTACATTTCATTTATATTTTTTTTACAGTTTCTGTTGTCTAAATGATATGTTTGAACTACAAAATATTGGACCTACTGACCTAATAGTTAAGAAGCAAACTTTGGGGAAAGAGTTACACCTCAAACCCCCTCAGGAGTCAGGCCCTCACTCATTGATATTAAGAAGTGGGATGTCACTGTAAGAGTTTACTTGAATCTTTTCTAAGCAAGTTTTTGTAGTCTGCATTCCAGTCATAAAGCACTAGAAATGAACACCCCCAAAACCGCTTAATATGAAGATTTGCGGGCTTACCGCTGAATAAGCTGGAAAATAACACCTTCTTGGATAATATGTGCAGTCTCCAATGCAGCTTGCATTATTGTGGCACTAACATATCTTGTGCAGGCCCTATTCTCATAGTATCTAGCTGTTCTCGTACAATGTGGTAAATCACATTTTGATGGAAATAGTTTGGCGGAGGAAGCGGGTTAATCAACGCATTTAGTATAGAATAGTACGTCGGTGGGTAAAGACAAGTGCAGGTCTGAGGTAATCCACTCTGCTTAATATCGGTCTCATAATATGTTGTAACTTACTCATTTTGGGCAGCTTTAATCACCATTTAGCAGCAAAAAAGAATATATGTAATGAAAATATCATTAACCGATTAAGTTTAACCGTATATTTTTCTCCTCTGAGATTTTAATGTATGGTTATGTTAGAGATAATTGTATTGATTTCTAGACTTGTCTGTTTAAGTTATCGCAGCTTCAGTTTTTATTATTATTATCAACTTTGTTCACTAACATAGACTTTTATTCCAGGTGAAATCATGAGAATTTGTATTTGCTCATAGCTCTACTTGAAAAGTTCTCAAGTATCTGAAATGGAACATGAAACTGATGCAGTCAGAAGGAGGACCCAATTGACCAAAGCGTCAGAGTTTTTTCAAGATGCATGTGTTATCTATAGGGGTAGACTCAGTGCCGACTATGGCAAACACAGGTATATTGAGTTACGCAAGCAAGAGATCTTTGATGCTCTTGTCAATTTGTATGCCCCTATCTTCTGTGCTTAGTGGCATAGATTTCACTACCTGGTCGACTCTTTCTCCATCACCGCAGCTAACGAAGGATGGATTGATTTAGCTCGCTGCTACATCTCCCATTGGTTTATGGATCTTTATGACGCAAATCGGAATGATCCCTTGCTTTCACCTTTGGATATTACTGATCATTTTAACCATAAAGAGATTTCTCACTCTTATGAGTATGATGAGTATTTGGTTTCTTTGCATTCCATCATCCGCCCTACGTTCACCAAGAATTGTATTGATAACTCTTTGTTCATCCTAATCATCGCCAACCCTATTGACTGGACTAACAAAACCAACCCTTTTAACATCACCCATTTTTCTCTTAACCACAATCTGCTCAGAGCCATCTTTGATATAAACAACCATAGAAGATTATTGAGCCTCACAACGCTTGTGAGGAATTTCTACTCATTTGCCCAAGCTGTCACTGCAGATACAATTGGCCGCCCCGCTTGGTTGCTTGACTGGCATGGTGATAGCTGTTGTACATGGTTTCCATCTCAAGGAAATTTCACTATGGACGATCACAATTGTGTATATTCTAGGAGTCGCATGTTCTCCAAATCTTGGACCAAGAGACGTTGATGATTGGCAAGACTTTCCAGACGGGGTCCTCCCTGTCTATGTCTCTGCAAGTTCCTATCAACGAGTAACCTCTCGTAGTTTCTTTGGTTCATATGAGGTGCGTTCAATAAGTACCACCACCCGCACTGCTAAAATGTACAATCAGGAGACTGAAACAAGCAAGAAGCGTAAACTGGCTCAAGGAATGATCAAATCTCCAGCACTAGCGGTTATCTGATTCCTTCCAAGTCTTTGTCTGCACGCACAGAGCAGGTTGAGCTGCATCCACTGGAGACCGAAGTTAGCAAAGATATACCAATGTTTCAACTAAGTGACTGGACGTACTACGACAAAATCATCCGGAACTCTGACAAGCGTGCTCGTGGAGAAGCTCATATGACGCTCGCTTTATGTCTTAATTCTCTTTAATCATTGGAAGGTTGCATTTATAAGCTTTTGCTGTTCTTTACTTCTTATCAGATCAGATCTCAGGGCCTGAATATATCAGTACTTGACACGAAGAGTAGAACCTAAAGCTTAATGCGCTGTATCTTGAACAACCCACTTACGTCCTGGCTCATATGTATCGAGTTGTCTGAAGTTGTGATACAGATGAATATTGTTTTGTATAAAGTCTGCATTGCACCGTTCATTTTGAAATATGACGCAGATTTGTGTTGTGAAATTTGTTTTTTGACCCATGGGCGATACCTGTGTTCTAAGTTTCTAACTGATGTTTTTCTTCCTGATCTCAAAGTATACTTGAGAATCTGAGAATAAAACTTAAAGAGTTCAGTTGTTTGATGAGTTGTGCATAGTGAGCATTAATTTGCAGACTTCCTAAACTGTGATCCGCCATTGTTTTTGTGTATTTGCAAAGACGGGTTTCATCTCTATGATCAAATGATGTATTATCAAACTTTTGTGGTTCCTGCCGCACAAGACACTTAGGGCCGTTTGTTTTTTTGCTTCTGAGTCTTAGTGAGTCTAAATCTGAGTCTGAGTCCACTTAGAAGCGTTCACTAGCTGAGTGGATGCATTGGAGTGTTTTTTTTTGTCCGAGTCTGAGTCTGAGTCTGAATGAGTATTAAAATAGACAAAAACCAAAATACCTTATCAGTTTATAAAGAACCACCACCACCACCACCCATTCGTCAGCGCAACATCAACACCACATATACATAACAAACACATAGGAAAGAACCTGTATATATAACAAACATAAATACATAAAAACTCTTTCGTTAGCGCAACGTCAACACCACATATACATAACACATAGGAAAGAACCTGTATATATAGCAAATATAAATACATAGAAACCCCTTCGTCAGCGCAACGTCAGCACCACATATACATAACAAACATATAAGAAAGAACCTGTAAATATAGCAAACATAAATACATAGAAAATGACATGTATATATAGTAAACACAAATACATAAATACTTAAAATCAAATAATTTTAACATTGGTTTAAAGTTAATACAAATAAGACAAATATCATAATCTTAAGAGCTATTACAAATACGCAAACAAATAATTCCAATCAAGACATAAGGGATTCAAGGAAACTAACACGCTAACATCAACCTGTATGTGTGCTCATTGGATCCTCCCAAGAACTTCAAACTCTTGAAAAATAATGCATTATCTATCTCATATGAACTGACCATTTCCTGTAATACCTGTACAACTGCATCACTGGTGTCGTCATTGCTACCAGAAGTCGGACTAGCTCCTTGGGCAGTAAATGCAGATATCAGAGATTGGACCAACTCCGTTGGTTCCAATGGTTGAACTGCCACAACTGATCTTCTCCGGTTTGATTGAGGCGCAGGGGTACGAGAACGAGAAGTACTACCATGAGTAGGCTCCCTTACTGGACTGATGGGGGCATCATAAGAAGGAATGACTTCACCATCCCAAGGATAATCAACTCCAGCGAGGGGAATTTGTGTATCGTCAACGTTCATATCATCATGTAGAGGAACGTACTCTGACTGTTGAGTGGAGGAGGGTACACTTGCTATACCTGAAGACCATGCAAAATCCCCAGTAGCAGATAGACCATCAAACAGTTTCTTCAGCAAATCTCTATGCTGAAGAGGAGCGGTCTTATACTTCTTCGCCTCAGAATTCACCTGTAAACAATATGAAAATAGATGTTTAAACATAAGTATTTATTGTTATATAATCAAATTGTAATGTCATTATTCACATTAACTTACCGCAATGATATTTGCCCAAACTTCTTCAGGCCAATCAAAGGTGCCTGATACAGGATCATATCCATGGCCAATCCGGTTTATCAACCCTCTCCAGATTTGCCATTGCCTCTTCAAGTAATCCCATTGGTTCTTCAGTTCCTTATGTTGCAAAACATGAAAATCTTGTATGTTATTCAGCTCATCTTTCGCCATCTTCCAACCTAGAGCATTTAGAGATGTTCCAGATAGTCTATGCAAGTCTATCTGTGTTTGACATTTTATGATAAAGTCAAGTCTGAACTCTGGATGTTGCTGGAAAAAGCCTTTTTTCTTTGGTAGTATCGTTGGTGGTATCGTTGGTGGTATCGACATAACTACACATTTCAAACAAATAGACAAATTAGTTAAACAAAACATATTGCAAATAATAGTTGGTGGTATTGTACAACATAAGCATAAACAAATAACAAATGGATGGTCAACATATTGCAGATAACAGTTAACATAAGAACATATACCACAAACTTTATAGATTCTTCAATAAGCCTAAAAGACTGTAAATGGATGGATAGATGCTTTTAAGGAATCTTGAAGAGAAGGCATCCTATGTGCTTTTAAGGAAACTTTACTGTTAATAGCTGTTATGACCGCATAAGACATATTAATTCCAACTTTAAATGGGATCAGAAGATTTGGTTTAAAAGTAGTATTCCTAGACAGAGTTTCATCACCTGGCTGGCCATTAAGGGAGCTTTAAAAACTCAGTATAAATTACTTAAGTAGGGGGTGGTACAATGGTCTGTTTGTGTGCTTTACTAAAATGAGGAACAAGCAAGTATAGCAGAATGTTCTTAGAACCATGAACATCAATAGAGCTTATTTTTAACTGTATGTTGATAAAATAGGATTTTCTACTATGGATGTTATATATCCTATAAGATTAAAACTGAAGCTTAACTATGGTTGTTTTGATATTTTGTTTGAACACAAGTACAGGAATAGCAAGAAATGGTAGCAACTGCAATGGACAATACAGAGGAAGATGAATTATCCCCCCTAATTATTTTTAAAGGCATGGAACACCTAGCTGCAAAATATCCAGATTTTGGGAAACAATTCAAAGAACCGCATGATCAATATCAAATGATGGTTACAAATAATGGAGGCAATGCTGAATGTGCAGATGAAGATAGTAATACAAAACTGCAGGTAGTAAACAAGGAAGGATACACTACACCAACTGCAAGCCAAAAACAAAGTGATGAACTAGAGAGCAGTGCTGAATCAGACAACCCAACCAATAGATTACAAATGATGGTGATATCACAAGATCACAGTACAAGGGCTTTACAACAAGTGTTGAACACGAGAAAGTACTGAGAAATACGCCTTAGCAATCTAGCTATTTTTGCAGTACTAGACATGGAGCTACGCGAAGCAATGTAACCTAGACTTCCTACCAGTGTGGTGAGACTTCTTGTGCAGAAAAGAAAGGAAATTCAACTGAACTTGCACATCCATCCAGTTGAACATACTATGTAGCAAAGCCTAGAAACATATGATGAGCCCAAACAAGTCTCAACCTTGATGGCCTGATTCACCTCATAAAGCAGTCTGTCAACACCCAGGTATAAGCATCTAGTTCAGATATACAGGGATAAGGCAGTCAACATGATCAATACCTTCATATATAATTTTCACTTAGGGCACCAAATTTCAGTCAACAGGCTATGGATAACTCTGTTGCACTATGTACATAAGAACTGAATTTTGAGAAGCATTATAAGGCCTCCCAATCATTCTATATGCAAATGCATTTCAGCTCTGTTACTTGGTACGTGTGTATGCTATATATTTGATATTTGCATTTCAGCTAAGCAAAACTTATGTAGAGTTCTATTAACTGTTTAAAACTATCCATCTATTAACTGTTAGAAGTGCATCACAGGAATAGATAGTATCAACTCTAGTGTTAACTGTTATGTATTAACTGTTAGAAACTGTTATCTTGCTTCATCTGATCTGAAGTAGACCTGAGAAACTGTATATGCAGATGTACTAAGAAAGAACTATAGTACATCTGTTATCTGTTAACTGTTAACTGTTATGGATAGATGTTGTTATCATGCCCTTTGCAGAAACTGTTATCATGGCCTAACTGCCTAACTGTTATCATAGAAGTACATCTATTTGTAAGCCTAACTGTTATCATATAAATGTTATCATAGAAGTGCATCCATTTGTAAGCCTAACTGTTACCATAGAAGTACATCTATTTGTAAGCCTAACTGTTATCATATAAATGTTATCATAGAAGTGCATCCATTTGTAAGCCTAACTGCCTAACTGTTATCATAGAAGTGTTATCATGACCTAACTGCCTAACTGTTATCCATCTGTAAGCCTGTTTGTATATAGAAGTGCATCTATTTATTCCAATCATCACACTTAGCTTCATTGTTGCTTCGAGCTTTGGTCTCCACCACCAAATGCTGCACTACTGAGGATAATGTCACACTCATTTAAAGGTATACTATCCCAAAAGAAAAATTGGAGAGAACCATATCACTCATTACTCCATTAGCAACTTGTAAAATTCCCCACTGAGGAAAAAAAAATGTTTAGAGCATCTCCATCCATTCTCCAACTGGCTAGAGTAGGAGCTTGAAATTGCGAGCATCAACTCCAAGAACCAGTTCAAATGCTCTAGCAATGTTCAATATTTCATTTTCGAGCTCATAAGAATTTTGCACCTCTCGTCAAACTCATACAAGTTATGAGACTCACTGATATTCCCTATAAAAACTGTGTATAACAAGTAACAATCCTTTCAATAAGAGTAAGAAGTGCAAAACTGTTATGCGCCTCTTAAAATATAAGAGCGACATAACAATTATGCAAGCAATTTGCATTTCTAACTACTTCCATGTGTTTCGATTTGCAATACGAGGAGTGGCGATAATAAAAGCTGTGTAACAAGTAACAATCCTTTCAATAAGAGTGAGAAGTGCAAAACTGTTATGCGCCTCCTAAAATATAAGAACGACATAACAATTTTACAAGCAATTTGCATTTCTAACTGCTTTCATGTGTTTCGATTTGCAATACAAGGAGTGGCTAATGGTTAGCGATCTAGACCAGGAGTATGCCCCCTCATACATGAATGAGATCAAGGCCCCTCGTAGTCTGAAATCTTTATAGACCCTTGGTGTTCTTGCGTGAAAAGCAACTGTTCCAGTGTTCCACAACTGTAATGAGAAGCACTATTTCACACTACACTCATTCCAATTTCCAACTCAACTTCTATCTCTCTCACAAACCTCACACTATATATCCAACACCATCCATTATGTTAAGCACTTCACACTAAGCTTTCTCATGTACTCCAACATGACCCATCTCTCCTATTTCTCTGTAAGTCTACTGGTTACATTTCTTTTTTTCTTTTTCTTACAGTTTCTGTTGTCTAAATGATTTGTTTGAACTACAAAATATTGAACCTACTGACCTAGTGGGATGTCACTCATTGGTATTAAGAAGTGGGATGCCACTGTAAGAGTTTAGCTGAATCTTTTCTAAGCAAGTTTTTGTAGTTCGCATTCCAGTCATTAAGCACTAGAAATGAACACCCCCCAAAACCGCTTAATATGAAGATTTGTAGCTTACTGCTGAATAAGCTGGAAAATAACACCTCCTTAGATATATGTGCAGTCTCCAATGCTGCTTGCAGTATTGTGGCACTCACATATCTTGCAGATTCCAGCCATTCTAGTACAATTTCCAAGTTCATGGTAAAGCACATTTTGATGGAAATAGTTTAGCGGAAGCAGCACATTAAATGTTGGAGGAGCATAGTTCATTTTAAAGACCTAGATGCACTTCACTTACTAAACTCGCGTGATCTAGTTGTACTAAGCATTATATATGACTTCAATCACTATCAAAGAGGAAGAGAAGACTCACTAAAATACTTCTTGATTTATTGGAAACCAATTTAATAAAATAAAGAAGAATAACTTGAAGGCGTATGTGACGGATGTCACAAGCATAATGTTTCATAAGGTGTTTCAAAAGAATAGGAAGGAGAAAAAAGAGAGATAGAGAAAGCTAGGGGAGTAAATAATTCGTGTCAGTTGGACCTTCAAGGAAGATTTATGTGATCTTTTATGGTAGTAAATTGTTTTGGAAAAGGAAAATATATAACACGATTTTTAGACGTTCACCAATCACCCCTTAAAACCCTTAGTCTGTTAAAGTAATACCAAGAGCTCGTTATATCATTTTCCCTTGTCTTAACATTCTAGACTCCAATTAGACCCCTATAACAGTTCATGGTAATCCAAGTAGCAGCAGCATTTTGGAGGAAATAGTTTAAGGGATGTGGTCATTCGCCCAATTTGCTTGCTATTCGGTATACATAATATGGTGTAGTGCAGGGTCAGCTCAATCACAATTTGACTGCCACAAAATTGATGCATGTAGTTAATATCTTCAATGTAATTCAGTTTAGTTAGAAAGTAATGGTACTCCAAGTAGGTCCTTTGCATTCGTTTAGTTTGAAATGCAATGAACCCTTTTCTTGTTTATGATGGATATACTACAATTGTTCATGTGGTTAATGGTTGGATTCAGTTTTTTTGTTTGTTTACTAATGGCTTTATCTTAGTTCTCTTATGTGAAATTTTCATGCTATGGGTTTTTCATAGATTTAGAGACCCTATATCAAATGCGTTTCAGATGCTCTTTCATACTCTCTCTAAATCTTCACTCAATCTATTAACATGATTGTTGCATGAAAATTTCAAACCTAAGTCAGTCTCGAAATTAATGTATTTCTTATTTTGCTCGAAAAGGTCCATTATTCCAGTAACGTATTGTTACTTAGGGTCAACTGTAATATTTTTTCCTTGGGTAAGGACGATTTTAGTTTTATCAATTAATTTGTTTGAATTACAAAAGATGGACGAATTTAAGAAACCGGTAATAGCACTTCCTAATGAACTTTCTGCTATGGGTGTTAACATGATGGGCTAAGAAGGTCTAACGAAACATTATTCTTCTTTTAGATTTTCTTGTTATGGTTATGCCAGATATATTTCATTGATTTCAACACTGGCCAGTTTAAGTTTGCAGTTTCAGATATTTTTTATCAACTTTGTTCACTAATATAGGCTTTTATTTCAGGTGAAATCATGAGAGTTTGAATTTGCACATAGTACCGATCTCTAGATTAACTAGAGAAGTTCTCATTCAAAACGGCATTATTGACAGAAGCAAAATTCTACCAAGTGTTCCCCTTATCTAAAGTTAACGTGTGTTTTGTATCAGCCCCATCAGCTACGATGGAACATGAACGTGATGCAGCCCGAAGGAGGACCCAACTAGCCAAAGTGACAAAGTATCTACAAGATGCAAGAGTTATCTGCAGTGGCAGACTCAGTGCCGTATTATGCAAGCAAGAGATCTTTGATGCTCTTGTGAATCTATACACCCCAATCTTCTGTGTTCACTGGTATAGATTTCTCTACCTGGCCGACTCTTTCACCATCACCGCAGCTAGCGAAGGGTGAAAAATTTTAGCTCACTGCTACATCTCCCATTGGTTTATGGATCTTTACGTCGTAAATCGAAAAGATCCCTTGCTTTCATCTTTGGATATTACTGAGCACTTTATCCACGAAGAGATTTCTCATTCTTATGAGTATGATGAGTATTTGGTTTATTTGCATTCCGTCATCCGCCCTACGTTCATCAAGAACTGTATTGATAACTCTTTGTTCATCCCAGTCATCGCCAACCCTATTGACTGGACTAACAAAGCCAACCCTTTTTAACATCACCCATTTTTCTCTTAACCACACTCTGTTGAGCGCTATCATTAATATAAGCAAGGAAGGAAAAATATCTCGCCTGGTTATTTGACTGGCATGGCGACATCTGTTGCACATGGTTTCCCTTGGAAGGAAATTTCTCTATGTTTGACGTTTCAATCGCATATATTCTAGGAGTCCCCTGTTCTCCAAATCTTGGACTAAGAGACGTTGATGATTGGCAAGACTTTACAGACGGGGTTCTACCTGCCCTTGTTTCTGCCAGTTCTTATCAGCGGTTAACCCCTCGTAGATTCTTTGGTTCATATGATGTGCGCTCAATAAGTACTGCCACCCGCACTGCTACAATGTACAATCTGGAAAATGAAGCAAGAATGAAGCGTAAACTGACTCAAGAAAACGGTGACATCTCTAACAGTAATCTACTGAAGACTGAAGTTAGTACAAAAATTCCAATGTTTCAACTAAGTGACTGGACATATTATGCCCGAGTCATTCTGAACCTTGACGATCATAATCGTGAAGTAGGTCATGGTATGATCGCTTTATTGGATTAACTTTCTCTAATAATAGTAGTTTATGCAGACATTTTCTTTTTAAGACTCGTTAACCCCAGTTGGTCATTTGTTTTGGAATGTTATCTTGAATTTCTGTTCTTTGAAGTAGTAAACTCTCCGGGCACCCAAATAGTACATGGTTACATGAATCTTCTGTTGAAAAAAATCATCGGTAAATTGCATTTCTATATCCTTTTGCCATTCTTTTTCGTTTTGGATCAGATCTCGGCCTCAGAGTCTGAAAATATAAGGACTGGAACTAAAAGTTTAATGTACTGTAACTGAAAGTTTTAAACAACCCTCTTTCATTGTTACTCGTATGTATCAACTTGTTTGTAGTCGTGATTGACACAGACACAGATGAATGTTACTTTCTTTAAAGACTGGATTGCACCGTTCATTTCAAAATATGCTGCAGATTTGTGCTGTGAAATTTGTTTTATGACCCAAGGACGATACTTGTGTTGTAAGTTTGTAACTGATGTTTCCTTCCTGATCTCAAACTATACAGTACTTGAGAATAAAACTTACATAAACTAGTTGTTTGTTGAGTTGTGCATAGCGTGAACAAAGAGCTCCATTGTTTGACATCTCTGCAATCTGCATAACCATCAACAAATATTCCATTGTGCTCATAGGTTGCTGCCTGTCACTTATTTATGTTTTCGTTTAAACTCGTTTCAAATCCCCCTAAATGTGAGCCTGAAGCCTTTCTATTGCTGGTGTCAATTCGAGTTTTGGTCTCCACCACCAAATGCTGCACTCACACTCATTTAAAGGTTAATTGACCACACTAAATTACATACTCTAGGCCTTTTCGGACCACCGTGATGGGCAACTTGTAAGATTCTCCACTGAGAAAGAAAAATGTTTAAGAGCATCTATAGCATTGACTAGAGCATGAGCTTCAAAATTTCGAGCATCAACTTCAATCACCCATTCAAATACTCTAGCATTGTTCAATTTTTCATTTTCGAAAGTATCAACCTATCAATTTTGCACCTCTCGTCAGGCTCATATCAGTTATGAGACCCACCGATACTTCCTACAAAAATTGTGTAACAAGTAACAACTCACTTAGTAAGACTGAAAATCGTACAACTGTTATACGCCTCTTAAAATATAAGAGATATACATAACAATTATGCGCCGCGCCGGGAGTTAAGCCCCAAACTATGTGCTCCCACAAGAAGCTCGAAGCTCGAAGCTCGAAGTTCAGAACTCGAGCACGAACCGATGAAATATATTTAGCTCTAACTCTAGCTCTAAGTACTACTGCTGGAGACAGTCTCACTGACCTCCTTTATTTTGGTTCGTTCGTAGTGCCTCCATTGTCTCGTCCCCATTAGAGAGCGAGCGAGCGAGAGAGAGATGTCTCGAAGAGCGACGAAACTCATCGCCTCCTTGTCAAAGCTAACCCAACAACAGTCACGCAATTTCGCGGCATCACCATGTCAACCTCCAGCAGTGTTCGTCGATAAGAACACTCGGATCATCTGTCAAGGTATCACTGGCAAAAATGGAACTTTTCACACTGAACAAGCAATCGAATACGGCACTAAAATGGTAAGTAAAGCTTCCATTTTCAATTTCATTCATGGGTTTTGATCTAGTCATAGATCTAAGAATTGGGTTGTTGTTATATTAGTTTTATGTTGTGTTGATCATGATATAATTGGTTTTAGGTTTAATCTAGTAGAGCATTAAAAATGTTTTTTGCTTGATGGGTTTTGGTTTAGTGGTAGATCTGAATGATGGGTATTTGTTATTTTGATGTATTGTGATGATTTGGGAGTTCTTTAGGGGATGTTATAGTGGGTCTATGTTGTTTGTGAGTAGTTTGATGTGTGTAAATATGTGAATTGGGGTAGAATTTTGGGGTTTTATTGTGTTATTATCTCTGGGTTTTATTTGTTTGTTTTATAAAATGCTGATTGGTTTTAGTGCAAACACATTTGTGGTATTGCATGACTATATTTCATTGAAGAATCAGACAATTGTCGTAAGTTGTAGTGTAACTCTTAAAAAAATGTTCAATGAGAGTAAGCCTTGATGTAATGTAAGGGATATGAGGATAAACAAGCATTAGATTGAGTCTTAGGCATGCTCTCTCCAGGGAAAGTCATGCACGAACAACCACTGTGTTCATGCAAAGATCCAACGCAAACACTTTGAGCTTCATATCACACATCATTGGTGCGACGGAGAGGTTTTATGGCTGAAAGTAAGGGAAATGGTTTTGTTGAAGTGTTATAAAGTTGTGATTCAAGTTCATGATCAAACTGGTTCTGTGAATTTTAATCTTCCATGGACCAACTTCCAGGGGAAAGCTCAGAAAAGCCAATCCAGAGCCTAATTAAACCTAAAATTTTCAGAAAGGGGTCGTCAATTCTATTCAACAAAAGAAGGGTAGATGAAACTTTGACA
The DNA here is from genome assembly GCA_014058105.1 of Kingdonia uniflora. Lineage (NCBI taxonomy): Eukaryota > Viridiplantae > Streptophyta > Magnoliopsida > Ranunculales > Circaeasteraceae > Kingdonia > Kingdonia uniflora. The sequence continues at coordinate 22,282 of JACGCM010000849.1, forward strand.
AAAGAATAAGAAGATAAAGCGAAAAGCTGTAATTGGTGAATCAAAATACCCATTATGGTATTCTAGGTAAGCTGATCTGACAATCCTCACCCTTTGAAACATTCACTATTCAAGAGCTAGATTGAACGCTCTAAATAGGCAAATATTAAAGGGGCAAACTTAACTTTTTCGACAAAAAAGAGAGGTAAAATCAGTGTTTTTTGAGTTTTGCAATCTGAGAGATAAAGTGAGGTACCAACTTTCTCGGGGGTCGAAGAGGAAGAGAGAATGCAATCGGATGCCGGAGAAGCCAAACTAGAAGTGACCATGAGTTTTGAGATCTAGATTTGTGGCAAGATGAGAGATACATTTCTGGAGAAGAGACAGGTGTTTTATATAGTGGTGTAACTCATATAATTGGTTGTAACTCAAAAAACAATTTTGGTATAGCGAGACTATTACGCATTGCAAAACTAGGCAATTGCCTTAAGTTGTAGTGCAACTCCTTGAAAAAAATGTTTGATGAGTGTAAGCTTTATAGGTTTAACGGAATGAGGATAACCAAAAAATAACTAAAGGCTTGTGCACAATCTTTTTAGGGAGAAGCATGCACAGACAGCCGTAGTATCCATGCAAAGAATCAAGGCAAACACCTCAACCTTCGCATCACACATCAGTAGTGCAACAAAGAGGTTGTATGGCTGGAAGTAAGGAAAGGGTGTTTCTGAAAGTAGATAATAAATTTGTGTTTAAATTTCATGAGCAGACTGGTTCTACAGATTAAAATCTTTAATAAACGGGTTCAATTTTGTGAGAAAATCCTCTAGATCTTGAACATCTCTTTCAAATTTAGTTAAGGCATCAAGGTATTCCGGAATAAGAGGGGAAATGAATGTTGACGTTGAAACCATCATCAGGAACAATCATCTCATCCTCAGCAACTGCGTCTATGAATGGATTGTTAGTATTAGCTAGATCATTTTTTAGTTCTTCTGCTCTGTAATTTTGATAGAGGAAAGGAGGGAGGGAGTGAAATGTAGAAGAAAATAAAGCACTCTATAACCTTAGAATGACCCGTACTGTTAAAACGGAGCACCGTCAGTTGACACTGTACTCTTGTTTATGCTATATATAGTGTTGTATATGAAAAGACAATCTGTTCTACATTGTACACTTATTCTCCATGTACAACAAAAGAATGAAAAATGAAATAGTTACCAAAGAATAAGAAGATCAAACAAAAGCAGTAATTGGTGAATCATAATACATTATTATGGTGTTCTAGGTAAGGTTACTTGACATTCCCAAATCCCTTTAAAACAGATTGTACAAGAGCTTTTAAATTGAAAACTCTTAATGGACTAATTAAAGAGGGGAAGCTGAAACTTTTACTACCAAAAAAGTATAATCTGATGAACGAGCTTTCTTGAGGGTCGCAGAGAACGTTGTCTTGTCTCTTGAACCTAAGGGATCTTTCACACTTATGGTTGTGTGAGCAAATGATAAAGTGAACCAAACCTATCTCAATTATAAGATATTGCACTTGTTTTTTAGGGTTCAATATGCATGGAAAGGCAACGCATGTGCGCTCGCAGTTCATGCTCTAGTTGACTTTATGACATATTTTGCAAATCCGAGTATCCGCAAAATGTAGTGTTACTTTACACTTTTTATTAAATCTACGATTCTAATTGGTGTAGCCTAAATAGTGGAGGGAAACTGAAGGAGCTAGATTAATTACTGCAACATGTTCTTGTTATATTTGCAGCAATGAGACTACGTATAACTATGACTATAGTTCGATTTATTATGTCAACAAGGCAAAAAATTCAGATTTTGTTTGCGTAACTTAAAGGAGGGCCAAAGAGTTCTTTTTAATCCTCAGCGATTTCTATGGGGTATTGTCACTAGAAAATCACTGATGTTTAGAGGAAACTCCCCCCCGACCCTTCTCCAAGCCACGTAAACAAAATCCGAATCCTTTGCCTTGTTGACACGATGAGTCGACCTACAATCATAATTGTAGTAAGTCTAATTGTTGCAAATTTAACAATAACACGTTGTACCACTGAGTCCAGGTTCTTTAGTTTGCCCTCCACCACTTGTGCTTCACCAATTAGAATATTAGATATCAAGAAAAACGTAAAATAACACCACACTTTGTGAATACACGAATCTGCAAAATGTCTTGAGGTAAGCTATAGCACGAACTGTGTGCATCCAGGCTTTGCCTTCTCATGCATATTGAGCCCTACTAAAATCTCCTATGATTGAGATAAGTTCAAAAACGAGCTAGTTCAGTTTGCCATCTGTTCACACAGCCGTAAGTGGGAAAGATTCCTCATATTCAAGAGACAAGACATCGTCATCAACAAAAAGGCTTATGAAGGTTATAGTGGTTTGGGGGAAGGTGCAACAAAAACTTATTTGAGATATTTTAAAGGCTAGAAAACTGCAAAAAAATCATTTCAAATATTCAACCAGGGAATGGATTCGGGAGTTTCAGTGAGGGTGGGTGAGATAAAAGGCTCCTGAGGGTTACGGTGATTTGAGGAATTTAAACGGGCATTTGGGTGAGTTAAAAGGCTCTTGACGATTACAGTGGTTTGGGGAATGGAACGGGCATTTGAAGATTTTCTTTTTGAAACGTCTCAATCTCTAGCTATTTCCAAAATCCCCTGATCAGTTCCGGGGGATTTGAAGTATATAAGATTACATTTGATTTTAGAAGATTCCAAAATGCAATTTTTAGGATGACCTTCATTAAAGCCATTCTTTGAAAAGTATATAAGATCTTATTGTAGTCCCCGCAAATAGGAACAACAATTATCCTTGACTGGATTGAGGATTGTGGCTATGAAATAGTGGGGTACCACTCAACTATGTTAACGCCTTCTTCCTTTCTCTCTCTAGATCTCTCTTCGGTTTTAGAGTTTCTTAGACGATGATAGTAGAATGGGATGAAGATCCTTCGTGAGGTGCCCTTTGCCTTCTTTTAATAGATGTCTTAAACAATTCTGCACCGTTGATCTTTGTTTAACTCACGTAAATCTTTCCTAGCTAACATGTCTTCTATGATGCGATTTGTCTCACATAACATCAACATGTCTGACTAGGTGTTTGACCTGGATCTTCATAGCTTGCTTCCGTGCCCTTGGTCTCGGTTCTCTGGACGATCTGGGCTATCACCTGGATTTGGGCCCGAAATGTTCGAGTTCGGAAAAAAAACTTCCATGCTACGGATCCGTGAGCAGCGAGCGAGTAACCGCTTAGCATACCGTTATCCTGTGGTTAAACATCCGTATGATAGTCGGTTGTAGTCCGTGTGCGAATGACCACAAGGTTCGTATACGGTGGGTAGACAATCATGTTCCTGCACTCATCTTCAGGGCCTGTGCTAACGCTTCGGGTCAGGGTGACTAGAAAAAAAAATAGGGAAGTTGTAAGAAACATGACAGGTGATAATAGGGCTGAGATTCTTGTGCCTCTACATATCTAGTCTTAGAAGAGCTCTATCTTATCTTCGACTGGTTGTCTATCTCTTGGCTGGAACCAAGGTAGTCAGATGCGCTCGCAAATGCGACAAATGCGTTTAATGCAACCTTGAATTTTATTGCATATCCGTCGCAACCCCTTAAATGCGACCGGATGCAGATGCGTTGCATTTTGTCGTATTTGTCAATTTTTATTGTATTTTCTAATGCAATGCAAATGCAAAAATCCAACTGAAACACGATAGAAAACACAACGTAATATATTATAGGATATTAATATATAATACAATTACAAGTATAGCCTTCCTAATAAGATTAAGATAAGAGATGTGGGAAACGAGATACGCAATTACCTCATTCATAGTAAAACCTAAAATATGAAACACATACATTCCAAGAACTCCCCTAAATCATATGTATTAATTTGATACTTGACATATTTGAATTTCCTAGTTATGGTTTGTTAGTTTTTACTTGGCAATGCTTATTATATTTTCATTTTGGTACTTAGTATATGTAGATATCTCAGTTATTCATTTCTATTTTGGATTACCTAAATTTGTTAGTTATGTTTTATTATATTTTATACGCTTTTCTTAATAAATATTGCATATATAGATTTATATGCTCATATATTAGGAATATATACAATATTTGCCTACTTTATTGCAATATTCGCAATAACGTTGCAGTATTCGCAGTAGCAATTTTTTCCTCGTGATCGCATCGCAACACGCATTAACTACCTTGGGTAGAACTGTAGAGACATCAAGGGAAGGGCAATGAAACGGTCTTTATAAAGCCTACACTACCTCACCTACTACTCTATGGCCAAAAAATGTTGCATTTAATTATGGAATTGAATCCACATTTACATTTCTTTTTTGGGCTGAAGCCACAATACATGCAAAAATACAATAGATATAGTTTCTTAACTTTGGAGTGAACATTTGGGCTACTGTTACAAATATAATAGATATGATCTCTTAACTTTCATTCAATTTTATTGATGGGTTTTGATCTAGTGATAGATCTAAGAAATGGCCGTTGTTATTTCAGTGTATTATGATGATTTGGCTGTTTTGTGTGTGTGTGAATGTTACAGTGGGTGTGGGTTAGTTATTGTTAGTTTGATGTGTGTCTGTAGATAGAATTCTTCCATAGACGGGTTCAATTTAGTGAAAATCCACTAGATCTCGAACATCTCTTTGAAATTTGGTTTTGGCATCAAAGTAATTATGGAGTAAGAGGATAAATGAATGTTTATGTTGAACTGATCATCAGGAACAATCATCCCGTTCTCAGCAACTGCGGCCATGAATAGATTATTAGTATTAGCTAGATGAAATTTTAGATTTTCAGCTCTGTAATTTTAATAAAGGAAAGGATGGAGTGAGTGAAAGTAGAAGAAAAAACTCGTAACCTCAGAGTGACTCGTACCATTAAAACGAAGCACCCTAACTACTCCGGTGTCTCTTTAAACATGCAAATTCATCTGAGGTGCCAAAGCTGAGCAATGTTTTAAATTAAAAAAATGTACCCGAGATGGAGTTTTTTTTTTGGAAGGCAAGTTGGGGAAATGTCCCCTTAAATAAATAAATATGAACTAAGGATGTACAAGGAGGAGACAATTTCCTTTTCCACGAGCACAAGGGGAGGGGAGAGCCTGACTCCAAAAAGAACAAAAAAAAGAAAAGACAGAAAAATTGAGCCTGAGGCTGAAACTAACTAGCGGAGGAGTTGTGGGGTCCTTATATACAATTTTCCACTAGCATCTTCTTCTATAATTTGCTTCAACTCTTCTAAAAAATTTCCAGGATCCAATTCAGCATATCCTATAGCAGAAGGTCAGCTGGTCTGTTGGTTTCTCTAAACCGATGTATAACTTCACAAAAATGAACTGTTCTACTTCTGCAAAAATCTTCTTGAGCAGTCTTTTGTCTTCTCAGCTTCGTTTAACTTTGTTAACTATCATTTTATTTGCTGCAAGAGAGTCACTGTAGATCACAACTCTGTCAATGCCATGTTTCCCAGCAAATAGAAGACCATGATAGATGGCCTGTAGCTTCTGAGTAGCGATAGAAAGGGGTTGGATATGCCCACTTCACATGCTGCCACAGGGATTCCGTCCCAATTCCTTATGATTGCTCTAAAGCCTCCTGCTGCGGCAAGGAACCCATTACAGTTTATAGCATGACAGTTGTCAGGTGGTTTCATCCATTTTCAGGTTACAGTTTTAGGGTACATTGAGGTTTCAGTCTTAAACAGTGTTAATATTTCTCTGGTCTGTTTGAAGGTTTTCATTTCTGGATTGGAAGTTGCATGGCCTTATTAATTATGCTTTGAATAATGTCGGTGCCTGGTGTTTCAACCCCAATTTATTTTTTCCCATTTCCATCTTTTCAAATTTGATTTATGAAAGGGATCAAATTGAGTTTCCTGGCTATGCCTGCATGATCAGACCCTATACAGTGATGTGTATACCAGTCGAGCTCTCTTTCCCAATCATAAACAGCTCTCTCAGATCTCATTTTCTTGAGCAGTAGGCTGCAGATTTGCTTCGAGTAGGTACACTCATAGAACATGTGATCCTCTGATTCAGTGTTGTTCCAGCATTATAGGCAGCAAAATTGAGTCATAACACCCCATCCCACCATCTTGTCTTGAGTTTTAAGTCCCTTGTTGAAAGCCAACCAGGTAATGAAACTGTTAATTGGTATATTTCCACTAAACCACAATGTTTGCCTAAATGACCTTCTCTTTCCTATGTCTAATATGCTCATAGGTCTCTTTTAAGGTGAAGTCTCTTTTTGCTGCTACAGTCCAGACCACATTGTCTTTTTCTTCTTGATCCACTTCAAAATTTTCTAAATCTGCCCAAATGAAAGCCAAATCATTCCATGCATTTCTGGGGATGATCCAATTGTTATTGTGTATGATGTTCTTGACTTCTAGTCTCTTGTTGAATGTGCTATCATACAAGTATTGCTGAGGGAATCTGTCATATAAGAAAGCTTTAGTGTGCCCAGGATCTTGTCCGAAAGCAGTAGTTTACCCATTGCCAGAAAGGTGAATGTAGCTTTGACGGTCCATCTATCTAGAAATGGGTAGTGAAACCATCTGTGTCATCTGTACTCTTGTTTATGTTTTATATGGTGTTCCATATGAAAAGACAATCTATTCTACACTCTGTACACCAACTCTACGTACCATGTACAACAAAATAAGGAAAAATGAACATTTACCAAAGAATTAAATGATCAAACAAAAAGCAGTAATTGGTCAATCAAAGTACCCATTATGCTGTTCTAGATACTGATCTGACAACCCTGACCTGTTAAAACATCCACTGTATAGGAGCTTCTGGATTGAAAGCTCTAACTGGGCTAATCATTAAGAGGGTAAACTCAAACTTGCACTACCAAAAAAGTAAACTGAGTTGTTATGAGTTTCACTATTTGAGAGAGAGTGAGGGACCAACTTTCTCGAGGGTCCTGAGGAGAGAATGTAATTGGACGCTGGAGAAGCAAAACTGGAAGTGACCTTGGGTCTTGTGGGGTTTGTAGCAAGATGGGATATACATTTCCGATGAAGAAATAGAGTAAGATGCAAAAAAAGATGGATGGAAAAGTTGTCGTGAGTATTTATTTGTGGTGTAGCATGTGGACAAAAATGATTTGTACGACAGATGTCCACCATATTTGAATCCTAGCTTTCCTTTGACTGAATATTTGTTGTTTACCCTTGCCTCTTACATCTCTATGCTTTTAATTTCCACATTATCTTTAACGAGTATCCACGACTTGTTGTCGTCGTACTCCCCTAACTTCAAGTATCTGGATGCAATTAAACAGAGGCATGTATTGGAGATAAATAGGCAGCAATAAATGGTGAAGAACAACTTTGCAATTTTGTACATAATTATGTCATCTCCCTTTCCGCCTTCTATATGGAGAACAAAAAATGTTATCAGATGCTACTTCAGTAAATCTTAATAGCTGAATGTTGTGTCATGTGCACCATTCATAATTATGTCAATGCCTCTGTCAGTAAATCTTCAGTAAATCATAATTATGTCATCTCCCTTTCTTCGCTGATAATATCTTCCTTTCCAGTGTTTCTTAATTCAAGGTGTTTTTTTTGTTGTTGTAGTTAATAATGCAAGGTTTTTCTGATCATGTATGGGGTTTTCTTTTCCTGATCATATAGGTTGGTGGGGTGACACCGAAGAAAGGTGGAACTGAGCATTTGGGTCTCCCTGTCTTTAATTCGGTTGCAGAAGCAAAAGCTGAAACCAAGGCCAATGCCTCTGTCATTTATGTCCCTCCTCCATTTGCTGCAGCAGCTATTATGGAGGCCTTGGAAGCAGAGTTGGACCTTATTGTTTGCATCACGGAGGGTATCCCTCAGCATGACATGGTAAATTAGCGTTAATGCATACTTTATTTTCTTTTATTTTAAATATATCTAGACAGCAAGAAGTTTCAGACCCACCCTTGCACATTAATTTTTAGCTCACTAACCCTATTTAAAGAGTGTCGCCCTGTGCCTTAATGTGAGCATGTCACGATTCTGACTGCACAAATTAATGAACATTTAGATTAGCCATTGGTGGACAAATTATGTCACAATTCCAAAAAATATCTTACTCTGGATTTCTACCTCTTGAATCCATCATATTCAAGTGTAGTTTCAGGTGATTAATTTCTCCATATTAACAATCCAATTCTATTGGGTTTGTTTTTTGGTAATAAAATCCATCAAGGGATTGTCTAAATTTGTAATGCCCCACAAGTCCATTCTTTAATGGAGCCCATGAGATTAACAGTGAACACTCAAAGAACTCCAAACAGTTGCAGATACTGCTTAAACGCCGAGCGCAGCAGCCTGTGAATATTTTTCTCACCTGCCTTGTGAAATAAGTATAATTTCTGTTTTTTGTAATGAATACGTAGAAGAGATATATTTTCTCTATATGCAAAAAAGATACAAGATGCACTAGGGAATAGGGATGATGGACAAAGAAGAAGACTACAGGCAAAAGTCAGAAACTATCACTGAAAAACAAGTATAACTGCTGAGTATTATCTTTTGATGAATGTAAAGATTATATCATTATAAACATATACATACAACAAAGAAGGATGTTTCGGGAAGGAAGAAGTAAGTAAAAACAAGGGAAAAGAAAAGAAAAGATATATATATATATATCAGAAATCACCACCACATCCACAGAAAAAGGGGACATTACCGTACTCGAAAACCTCATTAATGGTATATTTCCATCTCCATCAGCCCCACTATCAGGATTTGTAATAAATTCTAAATAATTTTAATTGCAGTGGTCTCATTTTTTCCCAATCAATGGGATGGTTCATAAGTTGTATAACCTAATTGATGACGCTCGCCACGCCTCCGTAGAACTTGCAATCCTACTTGCTTCAACAAACATAATCCTTAAATACTAGGGACGAATATCATTTCTTCGGATGTTATTTGGCCAAACTGAAGGATTAAAATTGAACTTTACCAATATACCATTCTGCCAAGTCTATGATATATCTTTGAAAGATTGGAATACGAACCTCTATATCTATTGTTTCTAAAAATTTCCAATTCCATCTGATTAATTACATGTATGTATGTCTGTAACCCTGGCTGCCCAGGCCAAGTTTTTTTTCTTTTTCGTACTAGTTTCTTCCTACAAGATTTAACTTTGAAGGGAATGCAGCTACTACCAGAAAATATGCTTTTACTTTGTGCGAGTTACTACTGCTTATTCAAGTGAAGCTGAATTCCATGCTTTGCTTAAATGACCTTTTATTTCTAAAAACACAGGTTCGTGTGAAGGCTGCTTTGATGAGGCAATCCAAAACCCGGTTGATCGGGCCAAATTGTCCTGGTATTATCAAGCCAGGAGAATGCAAAATCGGAATTATGCCAGGATACATTCACAAACCAGGTCGTATCGGAATCGTATCTCGCTCGGGTACCTTGACCTATGAAGCGGTAAGATTCCATTATTAGATAAAAAGCCTTTTACGGTTCTACCTGTTGTTTGATATAGACTTAAATGTTGCAGGAATTATAGGATTATGTCTTAAGATAATCTAAGTATAAAACAACTCTTGGAATTATTTCAAACTAGGATAGCACCGGGTTAATGGCCGATTAAGCATCCGAATTTTTATGACCATAGATAGTTGACAAATAATTGTCTAATTGGAATTAAGCGACACCATTTCTGAGGCATCTCATTGTCTGGATTGGGATGCGAGATGTCCCTTTCAAGTATTATGTTTACTCTTGAATGAGATGTTTGTCTAATGAATCTTTTCCTTTCAAGTTAGTTGGGACGTTCTTATCTTCTCGCTTTACTTTTCTGCAATCCATATATCCCAGTATTAAGATGAACTTAGCCTTAATTTTCCAACTGAACCTTTGCTAAATTAAACTCGTATCCTGAGTTTTTTCTCATGAATTCATTTCCACTGTACTTGACAGGTATTTCAAACAACTGCTGTTGGCTTAGGTCAATCAACTTGTGTGGGTATAGGCGGGGATCCTTTCAATGGAACAAACTTCGTTGATTGTGTGGAGAAGTTCCTAGTAGATCCTCAAACTGAAGGTAATTCATTTTCAAGCTGTGCCCAAACTTAATATTAGCCAAAATTTTGTAGCCGACTTTATACATGCTGTTCATTTACCACAAAATTTTGTAGTATTTTTCCGTGAGCTTTTGATTGACATTTTATTCGTTGGAGAATTACACAACTAAAATCAGAGTACAGGAATCGACTATAATAAATTTGTAACAAGTATCATATTTTTGCATTCAATGCATGAATACTCTGAAAATAAAACTGTTGTGGAAAAAGAAACTTGAAACTGCGTAAATGATGAAATATTTGTGCTGAAAATAAATATCGATGATTATCTCATTGTGGTTACCTTGTGCATTTCAGGAATTGTTCTTATAGGGGAGATTGGAGGGACTGCTGAAGAGGATGCTGCCACCTTAATCAAGGTATTAAAATTTCAGATCTATTTTTCTTTTCTATTATTCAGAAAGAGGACCTAAGCGAGGCAGGAAAATTTTCTATTTGTTAGCACTTTTATGTGATTCAAAATGTAATCTTTTCAGGAGAGTGGAACTGAAAAGCCTATAGTTGCATTTATTGCTGGACTCACCGCTCCACCTGGTCGACGTATGGGTCATGCTGGAGGTACAGTCATCCAAAATAACTTTCACATCTGAATCCCATACAAAACTGTGTTTTATCCGTGTTTTTGCCTGAACAAAGCCACAAATTTTGAAATGAAATTCACAAGTTTTGCGATCTGTACGTTCTCTAAGAGCATCTTGACATTTGAACTCCTATATATTCGGCTAAATCAACCGTATATGTTTTCATGGTGCAGCTATTGTTTCGGGTGGGAAGGGTACAGCCCAAGACAAAATCAAGACCCTCAGAGAAGCTGGTGTTACGGTCGTAGAATCTCCTGCTAAGATTGGTCTTGCAATGCTCGAAATTTTTAAACAACGGGGTCTTGTTAACTAGTAAATGTCAAAGGAAAAAAGATATTCATTTTCTTGATAATCTGGAAAGGTTTTCACCTTTCTACAAGTACTCGTAAACCCTCGGAAGCTTTCGTGTTTTGATTTCTCAACTGATTGTTGCTGTACTCAGAAAATTATGATAAAAGTTGCAGAAAGAAATATACCATTTTTTGCCTCTTGACATACGAGGTTAAAGGTATCTGTGTATGAAAATTCGTAACGCTACGACTATGGTTGTTTAATATTGATCCATGTTAAACAATGTCCCTCACTTATCCTGCTTTCAATTGAGTATGACCACTGTGTATTAAGAAGTTGAGATCAGCTGATATCCATCCTTGTTAGGTATTCTGATTAAACTCGAATTAGAGTGCTTAAGATGTGCATCCAATCCTTCCTGCCATGATGATATTATTGGCACCACCGTCCATCGTTAAGAACGATAAACGTCACTGGAACAAAATTCTCCAATTCAATGGTCCTGAGCTGTTGTAAGACGCAAGTTCATGGCGTGCACAACTCTTCATACACGTGCCTATCATGATTTTCTAAGGTGCTAAGCGTGCCACACATGAACTTTTGGCTTGTGGCTCGACGATACAACGTAATCTCGGAAATACCCATTTAACTTCATATAATCAAAAGGCGTTACCGGGGTGATTCCGTAAACTTCTTACAAAGAAATTTGTTTTCATGCAGCCCAAAATATCTAGCCCTAATACATATAAATGTCACTCTCTACCACTTTTTTCTGATGAGAAAAAAAATATGCAGTCCTCAGGCATTCTCTTATACCAACCCTCTCCATCAACAACTCTTAAAACTTCGACGTCGAAAAAGTTCCCAATCTACCCTCCATCTTTACCAAAATTCCGTCGCGCTTCTTTTAAATGCAATTCTACGTCGTCCTCTATCATGGACTTTGATCTATATGATTTACTTGGTATTGATAGCTCTTCGGATCAATCACAAATAAAAATGGCGTATCGGACGTTGCAAAAACGGTGTCACCCTGATATAGCTGGGCGTACGGGACATGATATGGCGATTATACTTAACGAAGCCTACTCCATTTTATCCGATCCGAATTCACGTTTAGCTTACGACAAGGTTAGTACATAATTTTTATTTTTTCAAGAGTTTCGAAAATTACATGGTAGAATATTTTTCATAAAAAGATAGAAAAGTACTTAATAGAGATTTTTTTTTTTCGACGCTGGAAAGTTTTTCATTAAATGATTTCAGTCAGCGTCACCGGTAACATCCAAATTATAATTTAAGTTTCAGCCGTGGCGGACCCTTTACGGGTCAGCCCAGATTAGGCCACTATACTAATAATTTAATTTAAAATAATTTTGGTTGGCCACAAATTAATTTTGATGATAAAGATCTTGAACGCGAAATTTATTTAGTTTGATTTAATGTTTTTGGGGCGAGCAGGAACACATGAAAATAGCGGAATTTAGTGACTACACCGGTAAACCATTATACTCGACATGGTTTGGATCGGAGAGTGAAGAGCGCGCAGTTTTGTTGATGAAATTAAATGCGTTGGTTGCTTGAAATGTGCCTTATTTGCTGAAAATACATTGCTATTGAATCTGTTTACGGTCGAGCACGGGTCGTTGGGCATGGGCCGATCCAGAGGATAAAATCTATGACGCGATACAAACTTGCCCCGTCGACTGCATTTCGTATGTCGCCTTTTTCTCATTCATTTACAATTTTTGGAAATAATGGTTTATTTTGATTGCATGTTTATTTTTATCTAATCAAGGATCGTTGAGAGGTCGAATTTGGCCGCATTGGAGTTCCTCATGTCAAAGCAACCACGTGTAAACGTTAGAATGACCGGAGGCAACAATGGCGGGGTACGTGTTGCGAATGTATTTGTCGATGTCAAGAAGTTTCAAAGCCGATTTAGTGAAGCCTCTAAACAAGATACAATGGTATGGCATATATTAGATAGGGCTCATTAGCGCTTTATAACTTTTCTGGGCTTAATTGTATCTCGAGGATATTTAGCGTTTGTTTTTTTCACCAAGTCAAACTCAGAGGTCTAAGTCTAAGTCTGTTTAGTAATTTGGACTAACTGATCGCACTTAGAGATGTTCTTTTTTTGCACAGACTTAGATTTTTTCACTTAAAACTGCCCTCACCACTTAAATCTAAAATGCCATCTGAGTCTAAGTCCGAGTCTCTTTTTCTCTCCACTTGGATCAAATTAGACTCAGATCAACTCAGAGGTAAAAAAACAAACGGCCCCTTAATGATGTTAAGACATTTTTTTACCGTAAAATAGGCGTAAACATTGATTAATTCCTAAAGTAGCCTATTATTGTAATGCAGGATTTAAGCCATCAGAAAGAGGCAATGATGTCTGCAATACATACAATTAGATCAATCTCAAATTGGTTATATTGGCAAATGCCTAATACCGGGGCACGCGGCAAAGAGCCTCGTCAAAATCTGTTGTACCTCACAGACAAATCCAACGATACAAGCACAAAGAAACTCCGCGATGCAGCTGCAGCTAGACAAAACTTCGTACAAAACTAAAGCCACATGCAACACCAACAAACGAGTACTGGAAACCGTCTGACCTCAAAAGTTCATCCCCATACATTGAATCGAACCCTAGCAAAACATCAAAGCCTTCGCAAACTACGAAGTCAGAGGATCACGACCGTGTTATTATCCCAAAAGATCGTGAACGAGCTAGCCAAATGAGAGAATACTTCCCTCTTGTGACATTCACAGTGGCTACATTCATAATAGGGTTACAAAGAGGAGAAGGGTTGTTGGAGATGGCATAAAAGATCATATTGGAGGTTCTAGGGTTTTGGATGTTGTGAACAGTTCTTGGTTTCATGCAATTTGGGAGGACTTACATGGTATTTGGTTGGGATAGCAATGGTAGAATTAGTAGAAGCATTTAGAAGTGGTAAACAAAGGGGTAAAGAGATTGATTGATATATGATACATTAGGGCACATACCCATTGTGGAAGTTAGGGTATCACTAGCTTAATTAGACTGTAATGGTGGTGATGAATTGAACGTAATGCTATACGGGGCGAAATATATAATTAAGCAACATTTGTAAAAGATTTTTTTGTTTATATTTAGGGGAATGTACGTAGGATCGATGGGGAAGAGTAACATTTGGATGAATGTTTCATGATTCCATTTCGACTATTATATTTATGTTGAGAATCAGCCATTTGATTATATTTTTCTACAAGGTTTGCATAAAATACCAACAGCTTCATAACTACTACTAGTGCAAAATGGCATTTCATTTGGCATTTATCAAATGACCGAAGGGCGTAGCACTTTTGTGACAGCCATGGGCAAAACAAAGATGTCATACTTAAAAGTGTCCATCTCGTTCGTTTAACCTTCCTCCCTCCCTAATTGTACTTATCACTACCAAAACTATGTTAAGATTGGTGAATCAAAGTTAGTTCCACATTGGTTAAAGATGTGGTCCAACACAATGATATAAGGAGATATGATGTTCTAATTGCACTGAGGCATTTTCAGATAAAACCCCACACCTAGCCCATTCTAGGTGGTCAAGTAGGGACAATATCGGTGCAATGCGGTATTAGAGCGAGGTTAAGACCTAAGACCTTGGGATTATAGTTCTTGAAGATTTATGGGTTCGCTGGTTAAATCGGAGAGTTGATTTTTTCAAGATAGATTTGGTTTTGGTTATTTTGGCTAACTACATGGTTTTCTCAAGAGGTGGAGTTTGGGAGGAAGAGATTTAGATGAAAACGATATTGTACACAAGCATGGGAATATGGTTTATGTTGTGAGAAAGGCTTGAACATGGTACTTTGTTCAAGGTGGAGCGGTTCCGGCAAAAGCTTCAAAGCTCGGTAAAGGGGAAGGTTTTTCTCTAGAACTGATGTTCGTTAAATTTGGTAATCGTGGTAGCACCTCAAGTTAATCGCTATAGTTGATTGCTAAATTGGCGGGTTACAATTTTCATGAATCATGGTCGCAAGTTATAGTTCGTATGGTGACAAAGTGTGTCGATGTACGGAGACTCTATGTTTGCGACAGAGTCAAATTTTGTAGGTTTGTTCGACATGACCAGGTTATTGTGTAGTGTTTAAATTTTTTTCTTTCTAGATTAAACATACACTAGTTTTTATTTTGCTAGTGTAGGCAAAATTGTGTGATTAATTTCATTGGTATAAATGAAATTACTGTTTCAGAGGCTCTTTTCTGTGATAGAGTTCAGGGGTGGATTGATGGTGCTTATGGAGCTATGTTTAAAGCAGAAGTTGGAGCGGTATAGTTTCATGGCTGCAGGTAGAGCACGCTCGGAAGCATGGTTTATTACGGAGATAAAATAAGCTAATGGATGTTCATCGGTTTTGACAAAGCTATCCAGTTTTGGGTAAGAAAATATTTTGATCGTGGGTAGCGGATACGAAGCAAACAAGTTCCGTGATTTTGTTAATGGGTTTGATTGCGCTATGAATGGTCAATGAAGACATGAATTGAGGTTTTTCGCTGAGGTGAAGATTGTTAGTATTTGCGGCTCAAAATGAAAGAAAATGGATTAAAAATGAAAAGATCTGATTATGGTAACCAGGCCGTTGGTCTAATAAAAAATGTCAAAAAAATAAAAGTTGTAGGCAGCGTCGATACGAAGCCAGGTCTATTGATGGATTAGCGACCAAACCGTTGGATCAGAAGTTATAATCATTGTAGTCTGCTGGTGTAAAACTTAAGGCAGATTCGGGCACCGAATTTTAGTTTGAGTTCTACTCGAAGTATATAGGACTGTCTTTTAGACTTTTTTGGCCCTTTTTCAGAGTGTTTTATTGTTTTGGAATACTTCTACTTCAAGTAGGATAAGTATGTGAAACTCCTAATTCATGTAGGAATAGGTTCTAGGTTTCTTTGGTTATAAACGAGGTTTGCAGAAACCTAACTTAACATCTAGAAGAAATGTAACATCTATGGTAGAACTTGTAAAGAGTTGGTTTTTATAAGGGAAGAAGGTGGATGGTTTCTCTTGGGGATTTGATGGTGAGAAGGGAATGACCTCTCGTTTGCTTAGATAGGAAATCAAGGAATAGAGAAAATTGAAGGGTTCAAGAAGAAGGTATGAAATATGGTCTTTGTCGAGGTAATCTTTAGGTTCTTGATGAATCTCTTGTTTATTTGTTTTTTTTTCTCTTTAAATCTATGTGAGAGTATTATGAGATCAAAGAATTCCATGTTCGTTGGAATCTCTTGAGGGCATGTAATTGAACTTTGATACATAGTGGATTTCTTGCTTGGTAGTAGGGGAGTAGCCTCAGGGTAAATCTCTGGTAAATCTTGTGTTATATGTGCATGAATTATATCGTCTATATTTCTTGATTGATTATTTGTATGTCATGAGAATAACAGATAAAACCAAATTGTGGATGGGGGATGTATTCCGCCTGGTTTCCCCAACAATTGATATTAGAGTTGGTGGTTCGGCTGGGAACATAGTCCACTGTGATTGGTGAGTACTCAGGGTGGAACATGGATGTGGGGAGAAAATTCGGTGCTTGGGTGAAGCAAATAAGTCGTTGTACATGGATTTTAGGTGTGGTGTACCACGAGAGTTCAAACCAAAGTAGAGATTGTTGGTGGGCGTATCTAATCGTATCGGTGGTGGCGAACGGTTGATGACTAATAGAGCTTGATCCAAGGTAGAAATTATTAAAATTGGTGGATCAAGTTAGTCCCACATTGGTTAAATATGTGGTCCAACACAAGGATATAAAGAGATATGATGTTCAAAATACACCGAGGCCTTTTTAGATAAAACCCCACACCTAGTCTATACTAGGTGGTTAAGGTGGGGACATATCGGTGAAATACGGGGATTCGGGGCCAACAAACTACCAGTTCACCACTCCCCTCTCATATTCTTCTCTCTTCCACATGTCAGGTAAATTAATTATCAAACGACCCTAGTGTCTTATAATAGGCATAGTGAAACTATGAAAAAACCATGTCATCTATTCATCTTCGGTCATTTGAAGACACGATCCCATGGTTGTAATTTCCTTGTATTTTGCCATATCATTCGCATATTTCTCATTTCGAATATTGCCTTATTACTTGCAAACCAAATCAAATCACCTCATTTGCCATCTACAAACTCTTCCTCCTCCGTAACCAACTCTTCAATGACGTCGAGAAAACATAATATTAGTCACAGGAGTGTTGGATTTATTGCAGGTCACACTATTCTCCAACTCTTTGTTAAGGGTTTCAGTTCGTAGGTGATCATCTCCCCAAGGTCGAAACGATCACAGAGCTCGCTGGGAGACCTCAGGCAACAATCTAGCCTTCCATAAGGTACATTGTTATAGACTTATAAGTGAAATAAATTTTTTTACGCCAATCTATTTAAATATTACAATTGGGTATATGATGAAGTAGAAAAAAAGGTGAAGAAAAACCTAAAAAAAACTTTAGGAACCTAGCCATAAGGTGTGATGTTACGTAATGTGAATGGCTACGTGAAAACTTGAGGTTTTTCGTTAACAAGAAAATTTATAGTGATTTGAACAACAACCTTGCTTCTCATGTAAGACGAGCTCCGGGTCGTCAATACAATATATTTGGCGAAATAGAATCTCCTGTTTTCAGGGCAGACCTACCTTTTGAGTAGGGGGGCTGTTGTAAATAAAATGTATGGGTTATATTGGGGTTCGGGGGAGGATCCCAAAAAAAGAAGATGTTTAAGGGTTTAAGTAATTTCATGTTATGGGGGCAGAGCCCTCATAACATATACTAATACATATCATACTTACAAATAGTCGAAAGAAGTCCAAGTGAAATTTTGAGATTAAGTTCTTCCTTTCATGATTTCATCCTTTGTTGACGAAATCCTAGAAAATAATTCATGATCTATAACAATTGAGTATTGATCTGAGTTAGGGGTTATCAAGACAAAAACCCAGAGATAGAGATTGCAACTGCAACCCTAATTACAAGAGAGAGAGAGAGAGAGAGAGAGAGAGAGAGAGAGAGAGAGAGAGAGAGGAGAGAGAGAGATACTTCATTATTGAGAAAGGGCAGGAGTTTAATTTTTTCTTCTTTGTGTTATGTTAGAGAAAGAAAGGGCAGGAGCGATAGGGAAGGCTGGGTCGGGTTGTGGCTGGGCTTTAGGTTGTTATGTATAGTTTTTTTTTAATTGTTATATAAATCCTTTTTGTCAAAAATCAAGGGGGCACTGCCCCCCCCCCCCCCCCCCCCCCCTACTACCCCCCTTCTAACCTATAAATCCGCCCTACTTGTTTTACGTATCCAAATGAGGCTAGCTCGGTCCAAAGAAACATTTTCTGATTCCTTCACTTCCTGGTGTGGTTTACTATTAAAATTTTAGTATAAAGAGCTTGCAGTCAATATTTCAAATAGAATAAAGAGTTCGTCTAAGTTAATAGTTGAATATGCAAAGACTAATCACCAACGCATTAATATTATGTTTCCTTGTTTAGCATGAAAAATAAGCGGTACTAGTCTTACACGATATTTTAGTCCATCGAATGTTTAAACTTTAAGAAGATACAGATGGCTTATGGAAAAATAAGCGGTACCATAGAACACAACACACCCAAATACCTATAATAAGACCTCTATAAATCCTTTGTACCTTTAATGCCCAAGAATTCTCTAAACCAAATTTAATCATCTTGGAGCGTAACCATCATTTTCTGCCAGCTTCATGGAGTACAAAAATCTCCTCGTGGTTCGAGTTTGTAGCTACCGCCATCTGCTTCATCGATCTCCAAGAATCTTTATGTATCCCCGCACATAAATACATAATCCATATGATAATAGACTCTATGTGGGTCTGACAAGTATTTTGTATCGGTGTACTCTATAATTTAATGTTTACCATTTCGAGTGAATAGCCCTGTCTTTCATACCGATCAAATACCTCTGAATGTGCATGATCTCATTCAAGTGCTTTGGGTAGGAACAAAACTATGGCAAGCCAAAACAGTTACTGCGAATGAGTTATCTGGTTAGTATACTCAACTAACATAACAAAAGACCTCCTAGCTATGACGTCACGGCCTAGGAGTTTCTCCCCCAATTAGGATGGTGGAAGATATCGTTGTCCACACCCAAATGTTGGACGCACAATAAACAACTTAGTACCTGTACTACATTCAATATATTGAGTGTTAGATAACTCTTCTGATATATATTGTTTGGTGTACGAGTACGTCACTACCAAGATGTTCGATCTGCAAATCGAGAAACTACTTAATTTCCGAGGGTCTTTTATTTTGAATTCCTTCCCAAGGTATTCGGGGGCCTCTCGCGATCTCCTGGAGATCTAATGATATCCAAATTATTCAGTACACTATATTTTGATAATACTTAAGCTAATTTATGTGTTATAAATAAGAACGCATGGACATATAAAGATATTTGCAAAGTCCTCAACCTTCAAATACTCAGTCAACTTACATATCGCATGAGCCCTGATTGCTTCAAGTCAACAATAATTTTTCCAATTGTATTACGTAGACCTCGTGTGTCGGCTTAATGCTTCTAGAAGATATACCTCCCCAGGTGGCTTCATGTAGATATCCGTATCTAGTTCCCATATAGATACGTGATATTCTATAAAGAGCATGTCTAGCTTGTCCTCGACAACTTGACAGACTGATCAGTACCGAAACTTTATAGTGTCCATAACGGGTAATAGGTCACATTACAATCGATGCCAGATCTCTTAAAGAATTTAGGGGCAATAGTCTTGCATTGACCAAATTATCTCTCCGAGTTAATCATGTTTCCTTACCATTTCCCATTTTATAACCGACAGGCTTAATGGTATCACTTCGCATTATGCTAGCAAGTTGAGCTCCACTTGGATTCCAGACGCCCATTTTGGCCAATGTACAACAAACACAGTCATATACAATAAGTTATGAATCCTCATCTTGATGGCGAGAACAGCAACGAATATGTTCCTTGTCGATAAAGTCTACCGAACGATCCTACATTGTACTATTGCAGACTTTTAATATATCAATATATTATTATTATCATATGTATGTGCCACTCCGTGCTAGTCTCGTAATGCATCAAAGGTCGTGTAGCTATATTGTCTCGTCGATGGGGGTTCCATCCTTGATGAACCGACTACACCATTAGTCATATTGTCTCTATTCTGCAGCTCCTGACCCATAACACTTTCTTCCAACGGTGCTTCCGCACTAAGCGCGAGCCTCATATTCGTTTGCGGTACTAATTCCCTGGAACGTTCGGCTGTGTAGGTGCATTACTTCCAGGTACATACACTTATAGTACTTTAATAGTGCTTATGAATGTGTATGACAATTCATTTGCGACCTATTGGAGATTAGAATCCGTTGAACCTTATGTCACAACTTATGTATAGGGATCTAGATGAGACACAATGGTGTTTCCCAACTAATCTTGGAAACTCATCAACATTGACTGTCATATCTCCCCCCTCCCCCAATGTTGGGAGTATGTCTTATCAAAGTGACAATCACCTGTCCTGCAGTATATACGTCGTCAGTAGGTTTTTAAATATTCAATGATAAATGTGAATCATAACCCACATAAACCAGGCTGACATTGAGGGTCCATCTTCACATATTGTGGTGGTGCGATTGGTAACTGCACGGAAAATCCAAAGTTCGTCGATGGGCGCCACGGGCTCCGACCCAGTTACTAGTCGCTTTTGGGAAAAAAATTGATGACTTGCTATAGGATGAACCCTAATCAGTATCGTGGGAACAAAAATGCATATCCCACACACTAGCCGAAAGTTG